>JAOWAY010412815.1:0-14596 GCA_028565895.1 Goniobranchus geometricus | reverse complement strand
TAATAATATTTTTAACCTACTTGGCCCTTCTTTTTTTTAAAGATAGATTGTGGGAAGTTCAGTTTGTCATGTGTCATTTCATGCCATTGCTCATCAAGTACATCCATCGGTATTTCACTTCCTTCTTTTGATTTCAGAGTGCTTCCCTTTTCGTAACTCCAAGATTGATGGATTACATGTAATTACTATTATAATGTATAATTGTGAACTGTTACTTGTGTTGGGATCTGAAAAGGTGATGCGAGAAGCCCAGTCTTCCCCTTTAGTTGTTGTCAGCAAAAGAGAAAACATCTGTAAACATGGAGACATTCAATCATTCAGGTCCCACTCTCTACATTCACATATTTGTGGGCACTAGTAATTTAAAAAAAAACTTTTAGGTTACAATGGGTAAGGGGTAAAGCTGTAACACAACTTAGCAAGAATTGAGAATCAAGTCACTTTCATCGTGGTCAGCAAAAAGGTGGGTGGCCTGGTTGGTTCATGGCGCAGGTTTGAAACATCTGACTACAAGTGAATGAAATGTCATCGTAAAGCTCTGTCAAAATGGATCCCAGCGCTATAGAACTGCCACCTTTACTTCATTGTGGTATATTGCAACTGAACATCATTTTAAACTGTTGAACAGTGTCCATTGCAAGCTAGACGAAATAAAAATCCTTAAAAATTCCTCCTATATAAGAAACACACCGGCCTACTTTTTTTGTATTAAATTCCAGCACAAAAATGAATATTTCATAAAGTTTGTTTTTGGCCACCTTTGGATTTCCATGAGTATGTTATTATCAAAGTGTCAACTTTGTTGACTGAATCACTGTCTTTGAAATGCATGATATCTCATCAAGAAATTCTCATGTGATGCGATTGTGCTTAAATTAATGTACATATTGCATCATATAAAAATACATAATTGCTTAAATCCATGTATATACTATGAAAATAATACTATATAATCATCGAACAAATGAATTATCAGTTCGATATTTTCCTGAGTTAATAATCCATCGGTTATCTTACAAGTGTCGTATCTGCAATTTTGGCAATATGGGGTTATTTAAATCATGCTGTTTAGCGCGGTGAGATCTATCTTCACTCAAAGGGCCAAAGCGCTAATCCCAATAGTATCCAAAATTGTGAGATAAGCCCTGTTGTGGTGTATCTTAAAATTGGCAACATTTGAATTTCACAAAGAGTTGTATGTGCAATATGATACGAACATGGTAATTTTGCAGCTGCGACACTTCATGAGATGACTGATTACACACTTCATCAATCAAATCAGTGCTTTTTTTTGAATACCTGTTTTAAGTCATAAATACCTAACATACAACCTATTATCCTAATAAATCTAATCAGATGCTCCTCATTGTCCATCTATTCTCCCCCCTTAATACCAGTCCACAGATTGTAACACAGAATGAATAAATGAGAAAGACAAAACTTTTAGTGTTTGGGGGTTTGTTTGTTTATATTTTCCCCTTTCCTCCATTTTTTTTTTGTTTTTTTGTTGTTGTTTTTTTGTGTGTCTTTTGGCCCAACATCATGTAGCAGTAGTGGTAGTACTTGTAGTATGTAGCAGCAGCAACAGCAGCAGCATAAGTAGAAGTAGGAATAGTAGTAGTAGCAGCAGCAGAAAGATCAGAAGAAATTTATAAAGTGCTTAAACAATCAAGCTCAAAGCTTTGACAATGAAAAGATGATTGCATGAGACAAAAATTACAATTATTGTACATAACAAAATATACAAAATGTGCAAAAGTTGAAAAATTGTAATATGTACATACCAGCGTTTACCTTAAAAAATAAAGGAAAAGCAGATTCTTAATTACACTTCATCAAGTGTCTTACTTATTATCAAAAACAATAAGATAAATTTGATAATATGTAACTGCAATACAAGAATTAGAATCACTTAATGCATATTTGAAAAAAAGGACATGGAATTCTCTTGTCCTCAAAACGTTTAGAGCGCCAGTATAATTCTTCTAAACTGGTGTGATATGATCAGACTTTTTCTGACTTAGCAACTGAATTTGGAATTCTTTAATGCATGAATTTTTTGTTCAGGGAGACTATAGAAGAATGAAAGGCAGTCATGTATAGTCTGTTCTAAGCTAAAATAAATCCGACTTACTTGGAGACTTCTGAAGGATAATGATTACATATACAGATATACCAAATTTGTTTCATTCAATATTTATCTATTTCCAAATTCTCAAAGAACCCAAGCATTGTCTGTGTCTTTTCGTCATTCCATTTTCATATTTTTTTATACCATCCATTACGGGGTGATAGTATTTGTAATTGTAGTAGTACTGGCGAGGCGGTGGTGGTGGTGGCTGTGGTAGAAGTAGTAATGGTATAGTGCTCTCTGGCATTTTTTTCCTCCGCCATCCTTCATAAAGTACAGAATTTTTAAACTTAAATTTAATTCTCTTGATTAAGTTGCCAATTCCCATTTCAAAAGAAAAAAAAACCCTTGCTGGTTCTCTTCATAAAATAATCTTCACTCATTTTCTAAAAATGACATGAAAACTTGTGGTTCACATCGAACATGGCACAAATCGCTATCACAGTAATCTGTTCACAGTCAACAGCTTGCAAAATGTTCATGAATTAAACAATTATCCCCTTCTTTCCCCCTCCTCTTATAAACCTCTGCCAGACATGCCTCGTCCCACTTTCTCGATCTCTTCTAAATGGGGATGTCTGGCAGAAACTACTATTTCTATTAGCCATCAGCTTTTCCTTTCACTACTGATTATTTACTTATTCAAATTGTTTTCTGGGCTCTATTCAACCACAGAGGTAATCTCAGCGCCAAGTTAAAAGTAAAAGGAAAGGCTATATTAAAAGTAAAAGAGAAAACAAAAGTAGGAGAAAAGATTATCAGGATGAGGAGAAGAAGTTGCCGAAAAGGGAAATAGACATCTAAATTAAACAAAATGCAAAGTATGTATCAACATAAGACAACATAGAGTCTATATGGAGAGATGATTTAAAGACAAAAAAAACAACTTTACCTCTAAAAAAAACTAAACTACTGTAACTGACAATGGCAATCAAGCCCCAAACTATGCATCACGATAAAAACCCAGAATTTTCTACCACCAGTTGGGCGCAAAATTACATGGTTCATCTAAATTGCACATGACTCTGATAGGAACATCTGATGATTCGGTCAGGATCAAGCCGCATTTTTCTATATGCTGATAAGAAGAGAGATGGGTCCTGATATAACCACAGCTGGGGCTCAGTGCTTTTGTTTTTGGAGTACCAAACCTTTCCAAAAAAAAAAAAAACAAAGCTGACAGTATTTTAACGACATGCAATGTACACAAATGGGGGATGGCTACCTAATAATGCCTCCTTCCATCCTCCAGCAAAACTCTCCAACTCTGAGAACACAAAAGAGAGTCTGACGGAAGGAGGCAGATGCAAGAAGCTCTCACTCAACCCTAGCTGCCTCTTACAGCATGCATGGTTAGTACTCTCATGGCATTAGGCCTAGTCAGTCACCCCTCAGTCGAGGACCCCAGAAACTACAAAGAGGTTCACTACAGATAATATTGTACATGTATGAGCAAAGTTTGCACATGATAGAAAATGAAGTTAGCCTCATTAAGAAAACAAAAACCAGGAAAATCAATTCAAAAGTTAGCCAGTCCTGAGATCATTATTAAGCGTGAAATTGGTTCATCACAGTCAATCAAATCAATCAGAGTGGCCTAAATGATTTTCAAAAAGGAGCATATATTAAACGAGACTTTCTGAACCTTTGAACTTTATATCTTTTACAAAGTTGACATATGTCTTACATTAATTTGAACAAAAACTGAACAATAAACAGAGTCTACATCGATAAAGAAAACCTACCAAATTAAAAAAAACAAACAAGACCAAATGAGACAAAAACACAAAACAAATGCAGACTTAAGAAAGACAAAAAAAATGAAAGTTCATGTCGGACAAAACCCTAATGAAACTAACGTAAACATCATCACAGAAATCTTAACAAATTGCGTGATATAACATAATGAAAACCTGTTACACTAAAATGCATTATTTGGAATCTTGACATTCTTCACCATTTCCTGTTAAGTCTATATCTAAACTTAAGCAAGGGATCTCCGAGCCAGATCAGATTGCCCTGATGTATAATTCAAATTGTGTAGCAGCCTGGCTGTGGGTTTAAGACATTCTACTTGTAGCCCCAAGGTTCTGAATTTGAATCGAGCTAACTGATGGCACTGTTTAGTCTTTGGAAAAGATATTTACACACACTTCCTAACCCCACTCAAGTGCTATTGACTATAAGACCATGGGCAGTGGATGGTCTTGTCAGTATCCCAGAGCAAGGGAGCCTCTTAAATGACAGCATATCTGCAAACTCCACATGGAGTTAAGAAGGAGTTTGTTGGGAAAAGGCCTGTTAGGGAACACCTGTACAGTGCTTTGAGCACATTTAGTGCATTTATTAGTATAGAGTAGCTTTTATATTCAATCAGACTCTCATAATACATAAATTGAGACTTTAAAAATGTGTTTTGTTAAAATTGATAGCAGCCTCCAGCTTTGATTAGAAGCAGACCTAAAGTGAGAGTTGATTTTTTTTTTTTTTTTTGACCAGATACAGATCATGCTCAGACAACCGCAAGTAGATATCTACTTGGCGTTGTGTCCTAGATAAGTTTCTTAACCCATATACCTCACATGATTCAGGCGTGAATGAGTGCCTGGCCGTAAAGCCAATGCTGTCATGAATGAAAAAAAGATTCAATCCTAATGGGTCACATGACTTGCTCTGGGTGTTACGTGTTGCTAACAGTCAGGGGAGTAAAATGCTATAATACAGAGCTGTGAGCATGGTAACATGGGTAGAACTAATGTTATATAAATGCCATCTTTATTTATTAATGCTTTCATTTTCATTTTATTTTGTTTTAAATGATGAGGAACCGAACTGCTCTAAACTAAACAATATTCACTCCTTCAAAACGTGAGCTGATAGATTAACTGAATGGCGAGGTCACTGAATACATGTCATCCATGCTTCTAAAACTACGACTCATTGAGCGGTTATCATCCTGATCTGAAAAGTCTTTATAAAATGAATAGCCAAAATTCAGCTCTTCATCACCATCATTTTCTGAAAATAAAAATGGAGAGAAAAATGAATAATCAATATTTTGAATAGATAGTATTTACTCCTTCTTAGAAATTGAAAGGTATATTATTTCAATATAAATGACATATCTCCTTTGTGGTATTACTATTTTAAGGGAAAAATAGATTCACTAATGTTTAGATTTACAAATGAGTACAGTCAAACCTGCCCTAACGATCACCTCTGTAAGACGACCACCTGCTCTAACGACCACTCTTCATCGACCCCCTTGGTTTTTTCCTATATTTTGTCTCTCTATAAGACAACCAACTCCTCAACCCGACCGCAACCACCTATTTTCTTTGATGAATCACAGTAAAAACCTCCTGCAGACGACCAGTCGGAATAGATTGGTGGCATTGGCAAGCCACTGCCAGGTCATTCTGTTCCCGTACACGCTCCGCTCTACTTCAGCGGCATCCACCTATTCTCATTTTTATCTCCTCCAACAACTGAGTGGTCAGGTCAGGTGATTTTTGTTTGTCTTGATGACAATGCAAGCATAGACAAGAGGGGGTGGGGTTTCTTATAAAGGTAAGAAGGTTGGTCAATCAGTCTTCCACAAAGTCTAAGGGTAACGCTCTCCTGTGAATGACATTGATTATAATGCAATGTGGGTAGGCACCAGCGTGACAAGCGTTCCATGCTTTCGAAACCCATTAAAGCCTTTGATCTATGGATTGATAATTACATTGTATGGTAGGATGATGACAAATCTCAGTCTGCTGTCTTGTCAACGATCGTCTGAACACACATGTTCCAATTTTTTTCCGATAGACATAATTACATGTAGATCCTCTCAGAAGTAGCATGCGTTCTTACCCTAGCCCCCACAGTGGAGGCAAGAGTGGGGATATTTGGGGGGGGGGGGGAGTTGTTGCATGTCATTACGACTACCTCCTTAAGACGACCACCTGTCCGAGACGACTACTTTTGTTTGTGATCTTCGGTGGTCGTCTTGGGCAGGTTCGACTGTATGCACAATGGAACAAGACAAGTTAGCTTGGCGAATTCATGAGATGACATGCAGTAAACTAGTCTATCAGTCCACAATTAGGGTACAGATCTTCATAACTTGCCAATTAGAATGCCACTGTGGAACAAGGCCAGTTGGCCCTGGCATAGTTGTGGGACAACATGCAGTAAACTAGTCTGTAACTCCATGACTAATGTACAGATCTTCATAACTTGGCAATTTACTATAATTAGATTTCTAGGCTTATGAGCAGGCCCAATGACAGGAACAATGACATTCTATGACAGAACTCCAAAAAGGACAATTTTTCCAGTGTGAATGGCACAAACTCTTTTAATGAGGGTGACTAAAGCATTATATCTTGAAACCCGAATAAGAAATTTTGGCCTCACAAGGTTGATCACTCTTTTAATCTCATACAAATAGCAGGACTAATTTTCCTTGGACTCTTGGGGATTCACAAATTTCCCTCTTATAAACATCTTGATAAATTCAAAAAGCTTTTATGCCTTGCAATGAAGGCACCTCCCCAGTCTGGAGTATGTAAATATAATAATAAGAATTAAATCATCATAAATTTCCATGAAAGTTAAGATCAGCAGCTTGAAAAGTTCGTAAGATATTACAGAATATGAAAGATCCAGCAAGGTCTTGTGCAAATACATCGATAGAAAGATGCATTTTGGTATAAGTTTATGACATAGTTATGGAATACATATCATCCATTTCACTGAAATTGGAACATATTGAAGAGGCATCATCCTCATCTAATTTGTCATTAAAATAAAGTGGATGGCCAAAATTCAGTTCTCCATCACTATCTTTTTCTGAAAGTGAGGGGAAGAAAAAAGGGATAATTAATGTTCTAAGCAGCCAGTATAATTTATTCTTTTTAAAACTTACTTATTTTCAATATAAATGATTTGAAATTCCTTTCTTGATATTATAAGGAAGTGTGGCTTTTATGTTGAAATTTATTGGGTGAACTATTGCAGTCACGTTTTTTTCCATACTCATGAGCAGACTAAACAATAGGACCAATGGCATTCTACGACAGGATTCAAAAATGGACATTTTCTCAAATGAAAGTGACATATACATGTATGCTTTTGATCAAGGTGAATATAAAGCAAAATATGGTGAAGTCTCAACAAGGAAATTATGACCTCACAGGGTCGATGCACTCACTCATAAAATTATTATCATTGCAGTCGAACATTAATCCCTTGGACTATAGGGAGGTCCCAAGTCTCTCTCAAACACATATTTCACTACATTCAAAAAGTCCTCATACCTCACAATGAAGATGTCCCATATCAGAGTACAGGTATACTGAACATCAAAAATAACCAATTTAATATTCCTTGAAATGGTTTACGTTAGATTTCTTGTTCTCATGCTTTAAATACATAATTGGTTCAACGGTACATCAAATTGCATTCCTTTTTAAAATTTCCTTTCCTTTGACACCAACAACAATTGGTTTCTTGAAAATTGTGAAAGTTATAGGTATTCAAACTGGCCTGTTATTTTTGACACTCAGTACATATATGAATTTATTTTTTTTTAAAGTCATTGACTCCTTTTAAAATACATATATTTCTTTGCCTTTTTTTTTCAGGTCTTACTGATTGTCATACCAATCAACATCCTCCTCATCAAGTGCCTGATCTGTGATGGACATTGGTGATCATCTCTCTTCATCCTTCTCATGCCTTTGTCTTCTTCTAGCTCTTAAGTTCATAGTTTTTTGGGGGGTCAGAATTATTCAGACTCGAGAGATGTGTGGGGAGTTTTTGTTCGGGAGGAGTTCTTTTCTACTCTATTTTCAAGGTTGAGATGCGCTTTCTGTATTGCTGTTTCTGCTCAAATGTCCTAAAAGTTGCATTTGTCAATTAAAGACACTTTTTTACAAAGCTTCAAGTTTCTTATAAAGCACGCTTCACTTTTTTCAAACCCTTCTAAGCATAATACCTTTGTCATTTTTCCTCCCAGAAAATCCCCAACCTTCATCTTTAAAAGCTCATTTACTCTGCTGCCTCAATTTTTCAGTCTTTCATATCATTCTGTAGCAGCATCAATCAATCGTATACTTTAATTGGATTCAATACTTGTTTTTCCAGTTTTAAATGTACGTTTTGCAGTACAATGCTCTTATTTCATTCTTTACATCATTTCATATCTGATGTTTTTGTTTAGCTAAGGGTTTCAAAGATACTTTAACTTTTGCAGATGAGAATAATATGTTTCTTTGTACTGTTGGCACAATACATTCAATGTTTCTTCAATGAGTTTTGCTACTTCATCAAACACCTCTGGAGTTCTTCTTCTGAATTTGCATTGATGACTGTGCTGTAAGCGTCATCTTTATTTAGTAAGTCACCTTCCTTTCCCCAATCTTAATTTCTGTAAAGTCTTATAAGACTTCCAGGATTTATTCATTGTGCAGACCTCCCCTTTGTAAAGTGGTAAATCAAAATGAGACTGTAAAATCCATTGAGTCTCAGTCAGAATTCATCTTTGGTTCAATGCTCCACTCAAGAATCCTGAAAAGATTTACATGTTGAAGTTTCTGAATTCATTCATTTGTTCTGACTTTTGCTAGGGTGAGGGAGAAAGGAGGTAAAAGCGAATGGAAGACCATATTCTGGAGGAGAAAATTGAAAGCAGTAAAGGAAGGGCAAGACCAGTAAGAAAATGGGAACAGGATATAAAAGAACGACATGGAACAAAAGTAACACAAGCGAGTAGAATGGCGGATGATTGAATGCTGTCATGTAGAAGGGTTAAACAGGCGACATCCCTCAAAAGGATTAGCAGAAGAAGAAGAAGAAGGGACAAGGGAGGGAGTTGAAAGGATTTCATATTCTTTCTTGATAAATCTAATAAGTGCCTTAATGACTTTCACACTTCTGTTTTTTGGAGCTGAAAATCATTTAGATACAAATTTGTCGGCAGAGATATTTCGAGAGTTAAGATTGCCAGACCTGAATGATAAATTTAGAATTTCACCTTCAAAGAACACAAAATTTCAAGAGCATTATCCATAGTTGCAGCCAATCTAAATCAAGCCATTGTGTGCTAGAATCCTGAAAACATGAAACTTCATTCATCTTGCTATCAAAGATTAGATAAAAGTCAGCTCATACCAAATTCTAGAAATTCCTTATCGCTGGTTTGTGCTGCAGATGGTACATTGAACTTTTTTGAATCTCGTCCTTCAAAAGAAAACAAAAGGGGCTGCATGTCTGTACTAAGGAAAGATATAACTTTACAGGCATCTGTTTCAATGAATTGAAATTCCCGCATCTGTTGGATGAAATAGACAGAAATAAAAGCAAAAGTAGTGACATGTCATTTTAAGGAACCATAGTCTCATAGCATGGCACTCATTTAAAAAAGCCAAAACCTGGGTTTGACCATGATTTATACAGATTGTCTTCTTCTCCTTCAAGCGGTGCATCTGGAGCAGACATCATTGACGATAACATGCCATACGTCTCTGTTGTCAACCCTTCTAATCAGCTCATTTTTGCTCATAAGATTTTTGGTGGCTTAACTATTTTCATGCAAAAATTCCATTAGCTCTTGTCGCTTACATCAAATGTTTCTAGGCTTCTCCCTGGTTACAGAGTTCACAGCTTCTTGATTCTTTTCTTTTAGGTAATTAATGTCTCTGACTGGCATAATGAACCCGCTTTGCTGCTTGCCTTTGTTTATGTTTGTCTTGGTTCACCTTCAAAAGCCTTGCTCACCCAATTGATATTCTCAACTGATAGAGGCGTTAGGGTTAGGGTAAGAGTTAGGGTTAGGGTCATTTACTAATGACATCATAACTAAATAGAGAATGATCAGATATGAATGAAATGTATGTAAAATAAATCTTAGAAAAATTCCCTTTCTTATGCACAAAAACAGACATAGCCCTTTTTCAATTGTTTGGAACTTTATTGCAGAAAAGAAAAGAAATACCCTGTATAACATTTCAGACCAATGCCCCCCTTCAGATACAAAATGGAAATAGTAAACGAGTGAATGAAACAAAAAAAATATAAATAAAATCAAAACAAATTATGCAATGAAGGCAATGGACAGTCAAGAATTAAGGAGTACTTTATATTTGGAAATGGCTTATACAAAGAATCTGATGAATTGTTGAGAACTAAGGAAATCTTTTATAATTGGATACAGTGTATTGAATGTAATGGACATTTTAGAACTAAGTACCCACTAATACAAAAAATTGTGCCAAGGACAGTTGAGAACTTAGCATAGAGTTCTTAATATTTGAATATGGCTCATGCAATGACAGCAATAAATTGTTGAAACTAAAATTTGTATTTATTTACTTAAAAATAACTTAAGCACTTTTGTAATCTAATACAGCTTAAGCAATGAATGTAATGGACAGTTGAAAACTGACGTGTACATTCATAGTTTGATATGGTGAATGCAATATAACTTGTGATAGACAAATCAGAACTAAGGAGAACTTACATGAAAATCATAACTGTAGACAGCAAAACACTGAAAATGTGTCGTGTCCCACAGACGGATGGCATTCTCCTCAGATTTTCCTCCATGTGTAAGTAAAACTTGACTACCCATCTTATAAGAGATATCTACCACAGAGCTATGCCCTGTCAATCGGTGAAGAAGGGAACCTGGTTTTTTAGGGAAAACACAAAAGAGACATCAGAGATTATGACAGATCTCGGGTAGGTGAGTGTGATCAATTACTTCCATCCACATTTTGAACTTTATGCTCTATCCTTGACTGGTTTTAATATGTACGACATATTTCGCAAGGTCTTCTTCCTTTGGCAAATCCCAACTTTGTATCACCACGAAAGATCAAATCAAATCAAATCAAATCAACTCTATTCATGATAGAGGAAATTTGTCTCGGACTTACAGTATTTTAAAAAAAGGTGATATAAGTAATATGTCATTCATCATATCTATCTATGTATCTATCTATCCATATATATTTCTATCTAAATATTACATAAACTCACACACAGAAATTCACATATAAAATATGTAGATACATATTAAAAAAACTTTTAATATGTGAATTCAGAAGATGTATGTACACAATCAATGTGCTGTTTGAAAAGGTAATGGCCTCAACAAGTGGCTTGATATCAAAATAGGTGATAAACAAGGCTGCATTCCGTCACCACTGCTGTTTGCTGTTGCAATACACTTTATCATGAATAAATGTAGGCAGGAAAAGATAGAACTACCACGGACAAATGGAACACTTTTGGAAGACTTTAATTTTACCTGAAGACATTGTTCTCCTTAGTAACAACTGTGAATCAATGCCAAGAAAGACAGATAAATCAATAAACTTGGGGGGATGATAGGCTTACAAAAAAACCAAATCATGAAAAGATACAACAAAGTACAGTTGGAAAGAAAAACAGTAGATTAAGTTAATGAATTCATGTTCCTTGAAGACTGCATGGAGAGAGAAGGCAGACTGGAAGCTAACTCCCAAATAACAAAAGTAGCTGGGGCCTTCAGAAATCTTCATAAAGTATGGACTAATAAGATTATATCACTGAAAACAAAATTAAAGCTTTATAATTCCAATACAGCAGAGAGCTGAAGAGTAACTAAAGAAATTAAAATAAAAGTTAACTCTCTTGAAAGCAAATACTTCAGGAATTTTTATGGTCATAAAATGGAACATGTTTAGGACAAATGAATAGATAAAAAACACAAATATTAAAAAAAAATAACAATCAAGATGATGAAAATATGGGGGCCAAACACTTAGACAAGAAGATACAAAAATCACAAAGCAGGTCCTGACCTGAGAGGTCGAGGGCAAGAGAAAGAGAGGGCACCCTAAAGAAACCCTAAGAAGAACTCAACCATGAGAGGCTATAGAAATGAGCATGCAATCAAAGGATGCAAAGATAGCAGCAGCACAACACAGAAGCTGATAACGAGAAAAAGTGGAGGTCCTAACTGATGTACAGGCAAGATGTAAAGTAAAGTTAAAACCGTACCCATGACTGAGTGTAAGGGAATTAGTGGTAGAGCCCTAATTATACTAGGCATACGGCACAATGTGGTAGTTTGCCATTGCTTTCCACACCGCCTTTACTTCCGCCAAGTCTAGAAAGACCTAGCCACCCATTTATACTGCTGGGTGAACAGGGGGCCCTGAAAAAAATCCACTGCCTGGCACTGGGTTCGAACTCGGGCCACCTTGCATGGTAGTCAGCCGCTCTACCAACTGAGCTACTGGGCCACTGCAAGATGTAAGATATAAAATTTGTCAGACTTTTGGGGTTCTTAAAAAGTAAAAGAAGTATGATATCACATTTCACAGATTTTGTATTATGTCTCTGTTCTTTGTCATTCCTAGCATCTCAAGCTCATTCATATTCCTTGATCCAATGCTTCTGGCATCTGGTCATTCAGACAAATCCACTAGCAGTGGCTCTAAAGCTTTGCCATGGAAAGATAACCAAGAAGGCGCAAATTTGACGAAATTTGGTTTTTTATTGGCCAAGTTTGCTAATGGGATTGACTTGTCAAGAGGTAATAGTAAACCCCTGGAGATTACCCATTACCCAGAACTATGCAGAGTCATATAAGAAAAAGCTTCCAGTAGCCATACCTGTCTGAAAATCAAATATTCGCAGAACAAAATCTTCATGTGTAGAGATAAGCTTTGTGTCGTCAAGCACTTTGAATGAACGATACCGATGTGTCATTGATTGTGCATCATTGAGCTCAAGAAGGGTAGGATCCATTAATTTCCTCTCATGTTTACCTTCAGTAGAAGACAAAGACCAATATGAATTTTTTTAAAACAAACAAGTAAAAAAAGCTCACAATTGAGAAACAAGTAATGGTTTTGAATCAATTTGTTTTTTAAGTTTCAAGATTAAAGATAAAGATTGCTTTTATATAGCACTATAGAATATACGGTAAAGTCTAGCACATTGAGCACAACAAAACCAGGCTATTTCAAGATACTTATTTAATACCTGAGTCAAGTAAAGCAATTAGAATGCATTTTTTTTCATAAGGAAAAACAAAAATCATCACTGGCAGGAATCAAACCCAGGATTTCTCGATCTCAAAACTGATGCCTTAATCATTAAGCCATCTATGCCCCCTGTTTCCTGAATAGTTGCAATGACTTGTTTCTGACATCACTTCCTTTTCTCTGCCCCAATAGTCAACAACAATAGGCTTAGTCTTTCGTTTTATCTATTTTTTATTTCATTTATCTATGCTTTATTTACCACACAGGCTGTCAGTTGTTTTTCTCATTCATTTGCATCTGAAGGACACTGATCCAAAAGAAGACATTTTGACTTACCTTTTACTGAGTAACCTTCAAGTAGGGGTACAGGTGGTTCAATGGACAAGACATTAGCCTTGGGATCAGAAGATGCGGGGATCGATTCTCACTTGTGACAACTTGTGTCTTTTCTTATCATCTCTAATTGCTTCTCTCAACTCAGGTGTTAAATGGATGACTAGCAATAGGCTGGTACTGTTGCACTCAATGTGCTCCACTTTACTGTATGCACACTCCCCAGAGGGGATGCCTGCTAGAGGATAATGTATTGTAAGCGCTTTGAGACCACTCTTAGAATGTTGGAAATAGCTATATAAATGCAACCTTTATCTTTTGGCTTTTTTTTATACATTTGATCTATATTCATACTCAATAGCAGCATTTTTGTTTTATCTCACTTTCAACAATGTGGATGACCTATTTCAATTAAGTGAAACCTGTGATATTTGTTTTGATTTAGTTTTTTTTCTTCTTCCTTTTTAAGATGGAGGTCAGCTTATAACCACTTCACAAGGACAATTATTTGGGAAGAGAATACTTACGTTTCTTCAAGTTATAAACTTGAATTGATGCTACATCCTGTCTACTTTTTTCCAATGTATATTCTGCCAGGAAAATGAGATAAGTCTCATCAAAAGTGATGTGGCTGTCACAAAGGACATAATTCTCAAAAGACTGTGTTTCTGCACTTTTAATCTCAAATGATAATGTCCTGTTGGTCACGTCAAAAACTAGGAAAGGACCTTCACAACTTGCAAGGAGGATCTTTCCATTTTTATTTGTCTGTTTAAAGAAGGCAAAGGAACAAATGCCAATAGAATTTAAGGAGATCAAGTTTTTAAGATAAGATAAGATATGTCTTTATTGTCCAAAAGGCACATTGACATGGTGGTAATTCGACAAGCAGATAAATATAAGATCAAAGGGGAAAGAAAATATATGTAAATATAAAAATATGCCTAGGTACAAAGACACATTGTTATTTGAAATATTATATGGTACACATGCACCCATTGATATATGCATAGCTACAAAGATATCAAATGCATACATACATACATGCATACATACATACATACATACATACATACATACATACATACATACATACATACATACA
>JAOWAY010412814.1:0-21395 GCA_028565895.1 Goniobranchus geometricus | reverse complement strand
CAGTCTGAAATTGATACAAATGATTTGGGAATAGTTGTAGAGCATGAATATGGTACTAACTCAATTTTGACCTCGGATGACCTAAACACTCTTTTTGGCCTGTAGCTCGAATCGCTCTTGTTCGCAAAGCGACGGGTTTTCGCAGACCGGCTCACATATGTTTGAGCTGAGTAGGATTTTGTAACTTCTTTTTCCTTTCTATAGACTGAAAAAATCTGTCTCTTTAAAATTTTCTTTTGGAATCATTTACTTTGAACCTAGTTATGATTCTTTGAGTGATATAGAGAGGGCGTGGAATGAGATATTGACTGTGACTACTTGGGGTATGCAGTTAATGTCTTTTATGAACATGATGAATATTTCAGGGTCCTTTAATCCATGTTGAACTGTATGCTTTAGCAACATTGTCATTATGAGATTGGTTACAAGAGGGTAATTATGAGATTGGTTTCAAAAGGGTAATTATGAGATTGGTTGCAAAAGGGTAATTATGAGATTGGTTTCAAAAGGGTAATTATGAGATTGGTTTCAAAAGGGTAATTATGAGATTGGTTGCAAAAGGGTAATTATGAGATTTGTTACAAGAGGGTAATTATGAGATTGGTTGCAAAAGGGTAATTATGAGATTGGTTGCAAAAGGGTAGGTAACAAGACACTTTGTCCTTGTTGAGATATGGAAAATGATATAAGTAGTTATGGATATGCTTAAAAATGTTACAAACCCTTGAACATTTTAAATATTTAAGGTCACATATTTTGTTATGTTGTTTGAATAATTCTGGAAGAAAAGGAGTCAAGAATGGTGAAATCCAATTCCTGTCATTCTAAAACTGCCCTCTCTGTAATTTACATCCTGTTTTAAAAACTGTAGTGAAGTATTTCAAATCATTTTAAAATAATTACTTGTCTTGTTATTTTGTGTGTTTTGATTTAATTCTGAAAAATCATTTTTAATGGGCAATGTTTATTTCTGTCTGATTTAATTGAAATACTACAAATGCCTACAAAAGTTCTCCACAGCAGTACAAGCTACTATTTTCTCATATTCTCTTTTCCATTACTTCTCCCATAGTATGGCTTTGCTCCAAAGGGATCATCTGTGATATTGTATGCCAACAAAGACATAAGGAAAAAGCAATTTTTTGTTCAACCAAATTGGACTGGAGGAATCTATGCATCTCCTACAATGGCAGGTAAACAAAAACCTCAAATTCTTGTAAATACTTGATGAAGAAAAGGATGGATGCAAAACTTTTGACATTTGATATGACCTTTGAAGACAATGAAAATTAAATTTAATGTTTACCAGTGTGGAAAAGTATAACTATCAGTCTTTAAATCAAACTCTTATCATCATTTTTATTTTATATAACAACAGCCTACCAACTGTTAAATATCAGGAAAATTGTCATAAGCATTACTCTGCTGAACAGGCCTAGGTTTTAATAACTGAAATAATTATTCTTACTGTTGATTCCATTACACTGATTTCCCTTTGGTTTGTTTATTGTCATTCACTTTTAGGCAGCAGACCAGGGGCAATAATAGCAGCATGTTGGGCTACAATGATGCATTATGGGGAGGAAGGATATGTGAATTCCACAAAACAGATAGTGTCGACAACACGATACATTTCCGATAAGTATGTATTGCTTTATTTTGCCATATACTGATTGCTCAAAAAAGAAAAATTCTGGGTAAATACTGATATTTGACACTTTATATTTGTACTTTTTCATGCATTTTTTGATCCCTTATATGACCTTATTGACATTCTTGACTTCTAGTCAGTTAACAAGGAATTTGTAGATTTTGTTTGCAAAATATCTGTCAAAAATAGATTGAGGAGGTGTCGATTTTCTTCAAATCTATACTCATCCCACAATATTTGTTTCATTATAAAGATTGTAGCTGTGGTGGGATATTTATTAATTTTAAAAATAGATGATGATTAAGGGTTACAAAGTAAATGAGAGGTGATTGAACAAAAAAAAAATTGATGTCTTTTACGGTATCTCTATGTCTCATTGAGGATGGAATTGAAGGTAACAGAATGTAATTCTTGAAACAAACATACAGTTCAGTGGCCTTGGTGATGGTAAAGGATCTAGGTCTGGTTGTGGGTTTTTATGTAGATTTAGATCAAGAGTAATTCTACTGTTGATCTCTTTGAATTTTGAAGTTATGATTTTAATAGTTTATGCGTCATCACTTTAGTGGATGTAAGCCCATGTTGCTTTCAGTCAGTTTTGTTTTTCTTCTGGTTTAATTACTCTTCAGAATATAAGTGTTAATGAAAAAAGGTGTTAATTGCATGACTACTCTTTTGCTATAACAATTTTAGAAACTTGTCACTGCATTGTAGTTCTTCTTTCTTGTACTGTGAAAATTGGACCTCCCTTTGTCCAGCCACATAACTTCTGTTAAAATAGTCACTGAAATGGAGGTGGATTACCGTTCTTCAGTCATAAGACATAAACTGGAGACTAAGTCAAATTTTGACACGTTATTATTCCTAAGCACAGTTTTCTTGGGAAAAGTTGGGGGGAAATCCAATTGAAGAATGTTTTTCCAAAACTCAGGATGTGTGTTTTTCTGAATTAAAGTTCTTGAAATTTTGAAAAACGCTCTTCAGTGTAATGGGAGAAAGTCAGCAGTCCATCATGTAGGAATATAATACCAATATTTTGAGGATATATCTCATCATAACTGGAGACTGTCTCAAATATTAGCATGTGATTACTCCCAAGCATTGGTGGAAAAGGCAGTTGGGAGGAGAGAGGGCACTTGTTGCGATATAGTTGATAATTCGTTTTGTAGAAACACAATAGCAATATTTTGATCATGTATGTTTCTGTAATTATCTCATCAGTTTTTCACAATGATTAGGGTTCTTTCAAGCCAAATATATAGTGACGGTATTCACCATCCTTATTATGGGCATGAAATCCATGAAATGGTATTAATTTAATCTTCAGTTTTTCAATAACAAAAGTTCTCAAGCACTCTTAAATTTTGATGAAGACATTTCATTGTATTAAATTTTGTTGTTTGGTGAATTTGAAATGTTCAGGCTTTGAAATTCAGCAGGGAAATATTGAACTTCTTTTAAAAAGAGAAAAAAATTCTTATCTGGTATTCTTCAGGCTCAAGTCCATCAAAGGAATCTTTGTTTTTGGTGAACCCGAGGTTTCAGTGATTGGAATTGGGTCAAATGACTTTAACATTTACCGTCTGTTTAATGCTCTTGTAGAGAAAGGCTGGAATCTGAATTCCCTCCAGTTTCCCTCAAGGTGGGTTACTATGATTTTTATGGGTGGTAGTTGTAGAAAGTAAAAATCTTTGCTCATGGTTAAATAGAAAATATTTTTTGTAACTGAATGTGTTAAGTTGTAAGCAATATAGCCTACACATGGTTAAATTAGATTGGAAAACGAAGCAATGACTCATCATAATTGGACAAGAGATTGTGTTTTTATTAAAATGGCATGTTTTTTCTGAAATAAAGCTCTCAAGTAGTAACATCTGTAGTATCACAGGGATTTTCAGTAAAATGGGTGTGCTCAGAAGTAGGTAATGGGTGTTCTTATACAAAAAAAAAGTATGTAAAGCCATACATTTTTGGAAAGATAATTGTTGCTCATAACATTTTTTTTAAATAAACTTTCATGAATTTGACTCAACCTTGACAACATTGACCTTGCATGAAGGATATATTTTATCAACTCAAATTTGTGTTTTCAAATTGTATTTCATGAGTAAAAAGAAGATACATAAAAGCTGAAATAGCCAGAGTGTAGCTATATTGTATTGCTTTTCCAATAATGTCTTTGGTAACAAAATACATTGAGAAATTGATGTTTTGTGAATTTTTCTGTGATGTAGACCCCCAAAGGGAAAAAATGAAGATCTGTTACAAATTACCCTAGCATAAAATGCATTTGTCCTATTTTATTCACTGTCAGAAAACATACAAGTCAATATTATTCCAACATAAAGGCACAAAAACTTTTCACCTCTTTGGGCACTCCTAAAACTGATGGAATTCATCCCGGGGAGAGGTGATCTCAATCCCTTTAGACCTATAATGCCGATAGAGCTAGATCTATGTCCCTTGTCTTCAACAGTCGAACCCAAGGGTCCTCTGAATCAGACATGAGGACTGTCGAAGTCATTCCCTTAAACTCTCTCTCAAAAAGTTGAAAATTATTCCTGGTTTTACATTAACTGACACCTTATGGGCTTTAATTGGGAGGCAGAAAGCAATTGAAGGTTTTTTTCGATTGTATATCATTGTCAGTCAAGCCCATGTCTTCACCTCTACTCTAGATTTTTTAAAAATCAAAACAGAAAGTACAAGTTGCACTCTTCCTTATGAGAATGATACCTTTGGTTTCTGAAGTGTTTAAAAGCTCTTAAAGGTGTTGAACACGATGGTCATGGACTTTGGGCCGATTTTGACTGATGGCTATAGTAGGGGTTGTGTAGTATGTTGATAATTAATTCAGTTAACACTTCCATGACATTTTACTGATTTTTTTTTCATTTCATGTTTTTCAAATTTTCATAAGAATGATATATTAAGAAAATGATACTGGCAATGCCTGCAGCACATCCTATGCTTCCATATTCTCTTTTCAACTCTTGTCATTTGGTTTTTATTCTACAGTCTTCATTTATGTGTGACACTCAATCAGACCTATCCAGGTGTTGCTGATACATTTGTCAAAGATGTTACTGACAGTATTACTGAGATTATGAAAGACCCCAAAGCTGAATGTGGTGGTGCAGTAAGTATTATAGTCCGATTTATTTTTATATTGTTTCATATGTGTGTGTTTTAAGTGTATATTTAATTTAAAGCTTTTATATACACAAGTGTTCCCAAACAGGCCTTTTCCAACATAATACCTTCTTAATGTATGTGGAGTATACAGAGATGCCTTTTATAGGTGTACTTGCCCTTGCATATTGACAAGATCCTCAACAGCATATGGTATGGTACCCGATTACACTGAGTGCGGTGAGAAGATGTATGTAAAAAGTCTTTCCCAAGGGCTAAACAACACCAAGGCACAGCCAGGATTCAATTCAGAACCTTACAATAACAAGTGGAACTCCTTGATCGCACAGCCCCAATGCCCTATTTACATGTGATGAACATGCAACATTCATTGTCTTTTGTCTTGGATCATCCAGTGTAAATAAAAACCACTTATCAGTGATCATACTCATAACATTTAATGGGTTCATGTGGTTAAACCAGAATGGATGGAGAAAATAATCAGCGATCATGGAATATTGTCTATCCATCTGGCTGTGTCAAAATAGTTGGAGAGGATACTCTCAGTCTTAGAATCTATTGTGTTCCAGTGGCACAGTCAGAAAGGAGAGGGAAATTAATGATCGGAGATTATGCCTGTAATGGCTTACTTGAAATGGATGGAAAAAAAAACAATCAGCATTCGTAGAATCTAACTCATTATGTTCACTTAGCTGGAATGGATGGAGAAAATCAGTAATCATAGAATTAATAACCTTCAGTTTAGTTAGCCATAGTAGATTGGAAAAATAATCAGTGATATTGAATTTTACACTATTATTTGGTTCAGCCGGCATGAACGGAAAACTTTGCCCAAATATTTCAATGTGAAAAAAAAAGAATGCTCGCAGTTTTATTTATGTGGTTACACAAAAGCTTTCAATACAGCTGAGAGAATATATTTATATTTTAAAATTCATTGTCTTTAAACATTTTTAATGCTCAATCTGAAAAATATCTTGTACATAAAAACTGTTCAGTACCTCACCTCCAATGGATGAACTGGTATGTTTCATAACAATTCAAACTTTCTCAACAGGGTGCAATTTATGGTATGGCACAAAGTATCCCAGACCGGACTCTGGTCAATGAAATTGCTGGAGCTTTCTTGGAAGCATGCTACAACACAAGCCAACCTGAGGCCATCAAGGATTCACATCAAACAGCCAATGGCAAACCATCACAACCTCAAAATGGGGATGCTCATTAATGTGGCTCAGAGATTCCTGATTTTCTAGAAGCATATGTGCATACTTTTTATGTTTTGTCTCTCTCCAGCACACTGTCTTTATTGTTCTCTGGCTTATTGATCATCCTGTCACCAAGCATATTGAGTGAAAGGTCACACTTTTGAGATTTTTATTGAGAATTTTTATAAGTTAAAAATAGTTTGTAATGTTTACTCATTGTGTACTACTTTAGTGCATGTCATGTTGTCCAAGAATTGTCCATATTGTTTTGTTGTCTTGCAGTTGTTTTTGTCTTTTTTTTTTTTGCTCTTGTTGCAAACTTCTTTGAGGCCCACTTGACTCGTCGTATTGTGCCTTTTATAAAACTTTCAAGTCTCTGAAGAAAAGATTTTCACATATGAAAGAACAAGAACAAATAGTGGCATAAAAGCTCTTAATTTGAAATATAATGATTAAAAACAAAAACAAAAACCACAGTAACAAAAAAGTACAAAGTTATGCTAAAAGATACTTTAAATTTGAATGTGTACGCAAATTTTATCGTGAATTTTTATTAATATTATGTCATATCTGCATAATTATCGTCATGTGCCCACCACAAATGTTGGCCTTTGAATAGTTGGCATGAGTGAATCGTATGTTTTTAATGTAATTATTCACAGTATCATTTGTTGTCAAAAATTATTGATTGTGTGATGAATGGACAATCAGTCATTGCTATAATTTGTCTAACCATGGAGCTTTTTAAGACAGAATTATCATCTCCACTCAATATGTAATTCATTTTCAAAAGATAAACTTTCCCATGACAGTAAATAAGCTCATGAAGATTAATCCATAAATATTTCAATTGATGAACATAGGGATTTACGTAAGGAATTACAGTTAATGGTTTGGTAGAATTGAGCATTTGTTTTCTAAATTTGTTAATTCCCAGTGGACAGTGATATTACTTGCTTTATTTTAAAACAGTAAATTTCTAAGAAATGTGTATCTGAAATCGCTGATCTGGTGTCAAAAGGTGTTTTTATGTAAATTACAAGAAAATGTACATATGGTGTACTAATGACGGTAAGTATTTATGTATATATAAGATATTAAAATATTCCTCCCCTCCCCCCACCCCCAAAAAGAAAACTTTTTTTTTTTGCTTAGCTCAATGTTATTTTAGTTTGTTTTGCCCCATAAAAACAACCAGTTGAAATGGCTGCAAAGACACTGCCGTTGTTATTTTATCTTTAAGCTCCATGCAATGAATACTTAACGGTCCATGTTTATTAACAAGCTTCCTTGTACCTGTTGGGCTTGAGACTTTATAACATGTTATTTAAATATTGTCCAAAGAGAGGAAAATTTGCCAAATGTACTCTAAAGTAAATTATGTTCATGGTGGTCATTTTTGTTCAAAATTATTTTAAGTAGGTAGTGGTCCTTTTAACACTTTCGTGCCAGCCTCTTATAGTGAAATAAATCCTTCGTTGCCAAGGTTCCGCTTGAAAAAGGACAAAATGAGTGTTTTCAAATAACAAATTCCCACTTCCATACTTTTGATCACAGATTCATGAAATTTCCAGCAATGCTTCATGGATGAATAAAGATCATTTTCAATTAATCAATTTGTCAAATTTTATTCAAATGGGGTCACATGACCTGTCCACCATCTTGGATTCTGAATAAAATTATGAAATTCACATATGATCCTTACTTCCAGCCATATTATATCAAAATGTGATCAGAACAAAGTGGAGTGGGCTTCAGGTACCAAGGGTGATTTTGTTGTTGTATTTTGTGTTTTGTACTATATATAACAAGAGGAAAAACATGCAGAACACGTGTGAAAAAGTAAACAATGCATGACTATCATGAACGATGGACTAGTATGGCAAAATTAGGTCTACATCGTCTCTATTAAACTCTTTCATCCGCTCACTGGGTTTAAATGTCTCCTCTTCTACTAAATACTCCTATTTGAAGGGTAAATGAATGTCAGTAGGCCTATCCAAGTCATATCTAGATCAGCTGGCGATGTACCTCGCCCATTTGGGTTGAGCCACCACTTTCCTACTTTAGATCTAGATTTAGATCAAAATACGGTAATTCTGGTCAGTAGATTTTCCTATGTGCTATTCAAACGAACCTCCCTACTGGATATAGACTCAGTTTTCCTTGAAAAACCACTATATGACTATGAGCCAGAATCATGATGATAAACATTACCATAACCCAAAGCGACGACCGCTGTTCAAAGTGAAAGTAGAAAATCACAGTAAACAAGCTGTAAATAACAAAATACGGGTGGAATAGGGCAGAAAAATTCAGGTAGTAGGCTCAACGTCTATTGAGAGAAGGGAAATAACTCCTTGTGTATCGCACCTTTTATTGGGGATGATCAGGCTTCGACTTGAGTCGAATACGGCAACAAACAGTATGTACCAGAAATTTCAGTGAAAGTGTTGAGCCGAATAAGCTCATTGGGCCAGAGCTTATCCTGGTTCTAAAGCATGCAACAGACAGTGACAGACTTTATCCATCACTTTTTGAGTAGGATGCTAGTCTATTAAGGAGTACTTGTTCAGCCAAAGCTGTACCCGCTTTCACCTGGGTTGAGTGAAGCAACAGGTGTAAATTTTCTTGCTTAATGAAAAAGAAAAAGTGTGTGTCCACAGGAGAATTGAGCCTGCTGCCTTCCAGTCAGTAGGCCAACGTTCTACGACTGAGCTACAGCACCCACATTTTTAGGCGAGACTGTGAAAAAAGTGAGATGGGGAAACTAAATCCTTATTTCACGGTTGAAGTCTTTAATTGCAATTTCAGGGGTTTTTTTTTTTTCAAATTTGAATTGATTTTCAACTCAACTTAAGCAAATCCTTTGTTATTTGAAGAGAATATATTCTAAAATAATGTCATGGCCTTAAATGTTATATAACTTTAGGATTATCATTTTCCCTTCATTGGCTGGTTAACACTCAATATTCTTACTTCATATGTTTTTTGTGGGGGAAAAAAGGTCAATGTGGGGGTACATGGTGAATTATTTGTGACTTTCTTTATTCCCATGCATTTACTCTTGAGTGGAGAAAAAATGTTTGTGTGATGGTGAATTACTGAATTAAACACAGTGAGAGATCAATCATGCCTGCCTGCACTTGTGTATGTGTCAGAAAAATATGTGCATGAGTATGACTAAGTGGCATACATGCTTCAGGAATTGAAGAAGGTGGATGTAATATTTCTGTTAATCCTTAACTCTTCATCAGTCCAAGAATTATCAGAAAGTTAATGGCACTGTAATGAAAATGATATTGATTTGGCCTCTGATCTGACTTCCAACCCCTCACACAATTATAATTATACATCATCATTATCACTATAATTAAGATATTTTCATTTGACTGAATGATCTCTAATATACTAATATGGTATGAGAAGTGGGCAGTGCTGTTACTGCCGTAGAATACTTCCATATTTTTACCATACAAATGCCTAGAACTGACCATAACTTTAGGTTGGTAATGTTTCAGAAACTCAATAGATCATTTTGTATCAAGATCACTCCAGTCAATCTTCTTACTTCTCTCCTGAAATGAGTATGAAATGTTTTTTGTTTGTTTGTATGTGTGTGCATGACCTTCAGGTGCTTCATCTTATGATAATCTGTGATTGAACAAACCAAAGTGTTTTTCAGTTGTTTGATAAATAAAACTCCCCCCCCCCACCCCCTCTTCTTTTCCTTTGCACAATTTTTCTTCGATTGCTTGAGATTATGGATCTTTTTATCTTCTGTTGTTTGATTTAAGTCCTTCCACTCGATCAAAGTTCTTTTAAGTTCAGCAAGATGCTTTTTAAATTATTTATTACATAACCTGTCATGTTCACATTTAATGAAGTGACCACACATTGATGACCAGCTGTATTACTCAGGAAGACTCAAATGTCATTGGAAATGAAGATTTCATTGGTGACTTTATACGAAGAACTTTTATCTTGTTGATGGAGCCTGACACAACATTGAAATGTATTTTAAATCAGGGATTTTATTATGTCTTGTTCATTTTTTAATAATTGGTCTGTGACAGACTTTTGAAGTGCATTTGATTAAAGGCGAGATTTATTAAAGGAGAAGGACCTCTTTTAAAGGTGATATATGCGAGATATGATAGTGTGAATATCTTGATTTCCTGGGAGCTAAGGGTTTGTTTTTTCATCCATTAGCAAGTTACCCAGTCGCAGTCATCTGACTTCTCAAATAAAATCGTTACCTCTCATCCTCATCCTTGTTTCCACATACACATGCAGTTTCCTGTGCTGTGAGAAGCCTGCCGTTTTCGTCTGAAAGGGCTTATAATGAAAAATCTTTGGAAATCACTTTTTTCCATTTTCTCATAGTCTGCACTCAGATACAACAAACAATAATTCAAAAAATTGATAGAGATGTTTGACCATATAAAGGGCACGTTTTCAATTTTTAAAAGGTCCTTTGATGTGAAATGACCTGTCTGTTCATCGTGATTGCTCAAAAACTAAGCTGTTATCCTGAGGCACTTTCAAATGACAACGGCCGAAGCAGCATCAACCATAGGAGTCTGTAATGGTTATTCATATTGCATCACCTTATCTTCTTGTCCATTTGCTTGGAGAGGAGGATGGCCACAATTGCCGTGGTTGCAACATATCAGGTGTTTCTTATACTTATAAAGGCGTTGACATCTGCTCATAGCTTTATTTTCTTTGATTTTTGTAAAGCGTCTTGAAACTCAATTGACGCAACTGATATAATGGGAAGTATTGTGGCAAAAATGTGAGAATGATGACAAAGATATGCAAGTAATAATGACACAATTTTCAGAGGCCTTGGGGTGAGAGGGATCCCATAGTATTTCTTAGGTATTTTAAAGTTTTTTTGTTGTTTTTTTTTAAACAATGAAAGAAGATTTTAAGAATGCAAAGATTTTCGTTCTCCTATAATCCATAAGTAGAGCTAAATAGAGCAGTCCAGACTTTTCGTACTTCAGTGAACAATTTTTTTCTGGGTATTTAGATCCATGCTTTGTTGGTTGTCATCATCCCTTTTTAATAGATTTTACCATTCATAGAATGGTGGATGAAGTGACAGACTTTGCTAACCTGTTACTGTGGTAATATGTTAGTCCTTGATGTCTTGACCAGACAAAAATTAATCATAAAGAGAAACAAGTTTCTAAATCTGATGAAATATTGGTCTTGGTTTGAAAACTTGCCCCGCCATTGGCATCATTTTCATTATGCTTTACTCTTGATAGCCAAGTTCACTTGTCTTTTGCAAAGATAAAATTGGCTTTAAGCTTATCTTACATATGTTTTCCCTTAGTTTCTTCAAATTTACAATTGGTAGGATGAAAAGAAATTGCTGAATTATGAAGTTTCTGGATCTAGTCAAACCATAATTGCCATGGACATTTTTACCTGTCCCACAACATTTGGAAATGTGTTGACTATTTAAAACTTCGAAACAAAACAAAATTAGAATGTCACTGTACATTGTCCCTTGCATCCCTGTAAATGTTACCTTTTTTATTTTTTTTAATAGCCATGTTTAGAAGTGAGGATAAGTGATTATATACAAATAATGGACCATGTGAGGAGCAAATATGACTGGAAAAGAGCACAAATTGCTGACCTGTAAACTTTCTTAATTGGATATGAAATATTTACATTATCTTGCAAATTAAATTATGTGTATTAAGAGCATTTTTTAAAAGTTACTTTTCCTGCTGGGTTTTTTTGGGGTTTTTTTGTTGTTTTTTTTAAATTGAAGGTTACAGGCTCAGGTGTGGTTTTGATTGTAGTTGCTCTATTTAAATATGAGTTGTAAATCAACAATTACTGAGATTAAAATACCCCAATTATCCTTCCACTATGAAGACCACTTCATATAGTGAACTTTCCCTTAAAAAAAAAAATCCAAACAAAACTGTCTCATTAATAGACTTTTACGACCTAAGCTACGACCATTGTATCTTAATATTTCTCTTTTATGTGACAACATGAAACAATGCATCTGTATTTCATTTCTCTAATGTGATCTTTTTTTTGTTGGTGTAGAGGTGTTTGGAAATTCTAACTTATTACATTTTCAATCTTTCAATTCTTTCTTTGAGCTATTGTCTGCAAAAAATGCAAGATAATAAAAATCTTGTGTTCGTATTAAATAAGGAACTTCATAATTCTTTTATAATATCTTCCTTGTTTTGTTTGTGTAAGTCAGAAACAAGATTTTGTTTGATTTTGTAAAATGTTTTGTTTTCAAACCTCTTTTGCAAGTATGCAATATGTGTAAGTTTCAAGGGATTAAAAAGGTACTCAAGATTACTCGGAAATTTAACAAACAGGCTGATGATGCCCTTATGCCTTGATAAGATTATAGGCCATTAAGGTTTTGCTTTGAAAGTTTCAACCCCTGGCATGGAAAAGGAACCCCTGGTGGTCTTGCATGAAATAAAAGACATTTCACTAATATTTGAATACAAGTAATGGGAATTAAAAAGGAAGATAAAAATATACAACTTTCTGTGAACAAAATCAGTGCCATATAAATGTTTTGTAATTCACAAGTAGATTTGGTTGCACTGAAATGCATTTTTCAGTGATATGAATGGGAAGAAAAGTGCTGTTTTTGTGGTTTGTTTGTTGTTGGGTTTTTGTTGTTGTTGAAAGACAAAGTATGTAGTTGTTTGAAATCAATCGGGTCCTTTCAATTAATTGCTTATCTCCACTTTTAAATAAGAATATGAACTAGGAATTTCAAACAATGCACGTGACATCATTAATCACAAGACCAAAGAGAAATCTAACAACAAAGAAAAAAAAGAAAGAAGCTGTCCATGTGAAATTGTAGAGAATTTAATGTATTTTACTTTTTGGTGACAAATTATATCTTGGGTACTTACTATCACTATTTTGTATATATTGCTGCCCCATAAAATGCTTCAACAGAAAATAGTTAATATGTATTGCTATTAAGAATTGACATGAGACCAAATGCTGTTGTCTCAAAAATGGATCTTAACTTTTACATGGCAACATGTAAACTTTATTTGAAAAACTCTAATCTACAGAACAAGAAAATGCATAATGTCTGGCGGCATAGAAAATCACAAAGCAGAATTATAGAAACCATAGCTGGAATGTCAAAAGTGTTGCACTCTAAATATTCAATGTGAATTTCTGAATCTGATTCATTCTGATCAACTTTTTGCGTCCAAGCAGTCACAGAGTGCGGAAGATGATCGTCACAAATTTGACAGCAGCCACAGTACTATCAATAGACTAATGTTATCTTTATAGCACACAAACTAAGATACTGAATGCGGAAAAAATGCAAATTACTAGACTTCCAAGATGATCTATGATTATTCTACTTCCTTGCAAAACATGAGGCCTGAGAAGGGTTTGTGAATTCAGAGAAATTGTGGCATAAACAAAGAGTATATTATTCTTCCAGATGAATGGCTCATTACTGAAAGACTGAGAGAACAGAAGTCGCAGAAAAGAGTTCACAGAAAAGGACAAAAAGATGCCAAAGAGGAAAAGAAGCCTGTAGATTGACCCCTTGACTCTTTTCCATTCACTATGGTAACATCCCTGTGCCAGGGATTTCATTGGGCCTAGCATCTCTTTCCCTAGAAGTAGATACAGATCTAAATCTTATAGTTGAAGCTGTTGAAACAAAGCACTGACTTCGAAATCTAAATCTAGTAAAATCAGTCGCCTTCTGCTGCCACCCCTAGATCTAGATCTAGATCAATATGCCAAGGAGGAATGCCATGATTCATGCTCATTCTGGAGGTTTTGCTGCTAGTATCCAGATCTAGAACTTCACACAAGGAAAAACATCCTCTCTGTCACTTTCCTCACTACTATCATCATCATACAAATCTGCATCATCACTGTACTGTCAGTCATTCAACACTACTTCTAAAGCTTCGACAGCTGTCAGCTGTGGGCGATAACTTTTTTGTCTTTCTGCCATTGCAAAGAAAGATCTGGAGAGAGCGTCAGCAGATCAAGCGAGAAAGACAATTCTACTATCCCACTAACTAGTAACACAATGATATAATTATCAAGTGCATCAACTCTTATCAACCCTATATATAAATAGAAGGAAAAGCATTGCATCATTTTCCCATCCAATCCACGGGCCTGTGACACATTGGGTAGATACAAGCCATTGGATTCAACGGGCTTATGGCAGTGAAGCTGTTAAACAGTAACGATAAGCATAAAATGCAAGGCAAAAGGCAACTAAAGGGAGAGATGATTTATTGATAAAAATCAACAAACAAAAAAAAACAGACCTCAATTAACAATGGCCGTTGAATCTCAAACTGTGCCCTTTAAGTACAAAAGTGGTCCCAATCTTTAAGTCATGCAATCATGACTCACAGTGAAGCAAACCAAAATTTCCTGCAAGTTAGTACCCAGGACGGGAATATCCTGCAGTCCGAACAAACATTTAAAAACATCTAATATTCTAAAACCCACGTAACCTAGTGATCTCAAAACCTTCTTTCCAGAAGTTCCATATTTAATAACTTGGCTACACAAGACACAGAAGCACTTACCTGGTTCCTCAATTCTTTTTAACACTACAAACCATATTTATTATCACTGTCGTCTTTTCCTTCCAACCAAAACCACTGCCACATATTCCATACATCTTTCTCCACAGCCAAAACATAGTCTCCACTTTTTAAGAATCTCATTATATTCTAGATCTAGATCTATCTAGATTCTAGATCGAGTATGACCACTCAGAGTGACAAAATCCCAAATTTGAATTTGTGTAGTGTTAGGAAGCCATGTAAAACAATATAATGCACGGTAACTAAATGATATCAGTAAAAACGTCCATTGAATTGACAGAAACAAATGTAATAATGAAGCAGCATGCACAGATCACGTCGTAGCAATGTATGGACTTAAAGCCAATGACTAAATTGACGCTAAATGAACTTGATAGTTTTTGCTTTGAAAAGAGCTCCAATGATGTGAGTGGTTGTTATTTTTCAACATAAATGAGCACTCCATAGAGACCTACTGTGCATGACAACTGAAACACAGCTGGGAAAAAGGTTGACGCTCCTTCTGGCTTATGAAACGCATGACAAAAGATAGGAAGGGGATGGAAATATTGAGGTTCACTAAAGTGTTATACATGGGCTGCCATTTACCAACCTGCCAGTTTCACATGTATAAAAAACCAGCACAACTTAAAATCAAGGATGAAAATTCTGGCACCACCAGAAATATCCAGCGATTAATCACCCATGTTGCAATATAGAGTACACAAGTAGGATCTGGCCATTGAAAAACATCACCTTCTCCATAAGGTGAATATTGAGGAAAACAAATCTTGTGAAAGAGGATGAATCGAGAAAACCTGCAGAGAACAGGCATTATTCGTTACGAAAGCAATGGTTTCTTTCCTATGCCTCTTAAAGTGCGAAAGTAAATTCAGTGATGATAATGATTTTAAAGGGAAAAGGAAAAAAATCAAACCAGTCACCAAACTGCACAAAAAATATAGGAAAACGAGAAAATGAAAATATTGCGGCGAGGCAGACTGTACAAATCACCCCAATGTTCTAGGTTTAATTTACATATCATAGAACTGACTCTGACAGGTGTGAGACATGATCAATAGCTGATGTTCTCAAAGACATATGTACTTGTACTATATGCACTTGTAAAATTATTATAATTATAGAAACAATTAAACAATGCCCTGCTAAGGTTACTTTTGACAGGATGTTAACTTATGTTAAGGTTTCATAACAGTATGCTTGACTATATGGCCATGTCCAAAAGAAAATGTGTATACAGTTTACAAACATCATGAAAATGGATAAGCAGAAGACTGGAATTTACATCATCAATCTTGCACACTTTGTATCTGTACCTCTTCCGGAGACCATGGGATTGTCACTGAAGACATAGCAAACAGCTTTCTCCACTTCCAGGGTATATAATTTGGAAGTGCAATAATTAGAAGCTTAAATACCAAATATTTAATATGAGCAGATGTGCATGGCCATACCCATGATTAAAGTAAGGAGAATCTTATAAACAAACAATAACCTTGTCCCCTTGTAATAGATGAATTGCACCTGTTTTCTATGCTTCTCCCACAAGCACGCCTTCGTTTTAAAAGTTACATAACTTTGAACTGTTACTGCCCAAAGGCTTTAAATGCACAATGGTTAGAAACAACCCGAAAAGTATATGAATGGAGAGAGAAATTTGAAAATGAGAATGGGAAGTTCCTGGTTTCTTTCCTTTTGAATAAATCCCTCTATACATCAATGGATTAGAAAGATATCAATACCATTCATTTTTTTTATTTATTGGGTCTGATGATGAAAATTTGCAGGGTGTACTTTAGATCTAGACCTGGTAACCGATTTTTAGACTGAAATTTCAGAGGTAAACGGCGTGTCATTTATGAGAAGTGACAGATGTAGTTGATTGTTCTTAGTTATTCATAAAAAGATATTTATTCTCATATAAGGTGATTCTAAGAAAATTAATAAAGTTTGAAGAGGCCGGCAGTAAGTCAAGGGATGGTGCGTGGATGTTTTTCTTTATTCAATACGCATGGATATGGAAGAGATATTTTATATATATATATAATTTGACACAGATACTTTTTTAACTTTGATAATGAATCATGGTTAAACTTATGAATAAACATAATTTAAAAAATCCTCAAAACTAACAGATTTAATTTTACTTTTAATTCCTATATCATAACTGACGAGTGTAAACATGAATATGTGGTAGAAATTCTCATATACACTACAAATGAACCATCCAAATATTTGCTCAGTTTATTTCTTTATACATTTCTCCAATATTTACTTATAAATGGAATGAAACAATATCCAGGCACTTGCTTTCAAATTAATATCACATAATTCCTCACAACAAACACATATTGAAGAACACTGATGTTAAATGTTTGGATAATTATTACCCTGTAAGACAGAGGTAAAAACAACACTAAAACATGCTTCCATATTTCAAAGTTCTTGGGAGGGTAGCGGAATAATTTTGGTGCAGAAAAATAAAAACCAACAAGAGACTCCATGTACATTAAATACAGACATAAAACTTTCACAAGCAAGAGCTGACTTATTTTCCCATTCAAGCCATTACAGATAATTCCAGACCTTTATCTGAAGATTTCCGACTCTTTTCAGGCCATATCTCTACTTGTAATTATATGCAGAGCCTCTCTACTTACCTCATAAAGACCAATAGAGAAGCATAAATTGAATAAGTTGGCAAGAGTTTTGTTAGAGTCAGATTGAACCCAGTGAAACATTCTCTAATATCGTTCCATGATAAGCTTAGCACTTATTACTTCCACTGGCTTACACTTATGACATACTTTTGGACAGAAAATGCCTGGCATATCATTACAAATATAAGGAAGACATCAGTTTAACATAACTGTGTTTTCTGTGTTTTGAATATGCAGACAACACATGGACCATGGACATGCATGGCTGGATCAATTTAGAAATGCTTCTTCTGAACTCTGCCCAAGTAAACTTGGAAAGGTGGCGGGTGATAGGCATGAGAAAGAGAGAAACTGCCAGACCCACCAGGGATCCTAAACCCATACATCATTAAAATCCTCAGTAGGAACCCTGTCAACCTAATACTTCATAAGAATACTTGATACACCATTCCACTCTCAAATTCCTAAGAGTATACAGGAGACCAGCCTGTAACTGTAAAACTCATCATGCGAGCAATCAGACACTCATAAATCACATCCATTTTATCACATGACAAATGCATTCCCTCTTTAGAGTCTTGGCAGATCATGCAAGAGTGAGGCCAGGGGACTTTCCTCAGAGTAAACATAATTTAAGAAAGTTGTGCCAAGGTGATTATAATCTGTAATACAGGTTGTCAGATCATTCCTCACCCAAATATTACACTGCTCAATACACACCATCAAAGACAACTTTCATGACTGAGTGCACTTAATAAATACCTCTATATCTCAATTATTTTCAAATTAAAACCTTACTGTGATCCAGAATTTATACAGTCTATCAATTTCAATGCGCCTTACATTACCAAATCAACACAATGAATATCCTTTGTAACCACTGACATAAACTTTCCATGTCTGTCTAATTGGCAGCTGGTGCATTCTTGCCAGCTCCTGTTAATGCTGGTATAGGGACCATCACCAAAGATAAAGATCAATAACAGATATCTTGCTCATTCTAAGTCTTTAAAATGAATCACACTGTGACAAAGCAGTGTCGACAATCCAAGAGAGTTCTAATTCCATTTTCTTTTGAATGAATAGAGAAAGGATGAACATGAAGCAAACCTTATACATTTCGGAAGAATTCCAAGGGAGTCAGATTGACTGATAATAAGCCCTGTCAATGATTTGAAAGGGGATAAAACTAGTGACACAAAAAGTGAAATGAATAAATGGCACATTAAAGGTAATCTATTTTCCTTCATAAATAAAGGGGGAAAGGCGAAGACAGGGATCAGGAGAAAAAAATAGAAGTGAACTGATCTAGAGTTACTCTTGCTTGGATAAGGGATTTCCTGTCCAGGCTTTGGGAAGTTAATGTAACGGAGATGGAGATGGAGTCACTTTTTGTGTGCAGTCTTTGATTTCTTTGTCATGACATAATGAAAAGCATTGGTTTAGTTATGTTGGCCCTTTTCGTTGCAAACATCTTCAAATCCTTGTAGCTGCAACAGTGATGATTGGATTTGAAATAGAACAAATGAATTTGAACTCCTCAGTATCTAGTAAAAGAATGGAAATTTTCATACTGGCAACAATGTTTACTCTGTTTTTGCCTGTACCATGTTAATCAAAAAAAAAATATTTACATGATAAAAACACACATTAAGCTGAATATTGCACTGAAAGTTGAATCAAAATAATATTATGCAGTCACAAATTATGGTAATCAGTAGAGTAAAGTAGAGACAAAAAAATACAAGGTTACTGTGAGTAAAATTCTTGAGAATACAAATATTGCATTATGTTATTGGAACTATATATACTTCATAATAAATAATGACAAAAATGTGTATTCGAACTACTAAGTTCAAAAGCATGTCATGTTTATCTTCAAAAGACCTTGAATAATTATCCTCTCTACAACAACGTTATAAATAACTAAGTAGCCACCAAAACAGCAAAAAGATAATCCATCTAATCTATGCCAACGAAAGGGGTTTACAAATCTTCTAAATTAAATCCAATCACTGCCTTATGCATCATGTTTGATACAACCTAAAGAGAGACCATTTCTGGTAAAAGGAATTAATAATAAACGTGAGGAATATTCTCAGTAAAACTACTAAAAAGAGGACATTTGAATTTGTAAATAAACAGAAAATCTTCATTTTCTTCAAAACATGAAAAAGGAAAAAGATGTAGTACTGCTGTCTTTTTCAAAGTTTTTCCAGTCAGTTATGGTCCATGTTGTTTTCCTCTTTTCTTTCTCTCAACTGGGTTTTCAAGGTTTTTGAAGATACAGATACGAAAAAAGAACTTAAAAACAACAGATGTTACATCGCTCAAACAAGTAAATTCAGAATTATGATAAAAATAAACTTAATGGATAGTCATAATAAATGAAGTATGGTCTAAAAAAATGTTCACTACATACAATGAAAGAAAATAGATTAATTTTTGCCTTTCTACTAAAAAAAAAAAAAAAAAAAAAAAAATCATTGCATTTATTGGGACCCTTATGAAATTTCCCTCCATATAGAATATCAATTTAAATCAAATCTGATGTGCCAAGGTAAAATCTATTGACTCTATCTTTCAGAAAAAAGAAGATTAATAGTTAATATTATGAGGACCTACATATGTAGTTTCTACTTTTTCATAAAAGTCATTTCTTTTAACGAAGTCAGATTAAATCCATGATAATTTGTTGTAACTGTTATCAAATATTTTTAACCTGAAATTTTTCATTTGTGCTGGAAGTAACAGTAAAAAGATGGGGGAAGAGGAATGTCACTCTGAGAGTTTTTCCCTTGGCACAAAAGACATTCCTGTAAAAATGTTATACAGATCATTCGCCAAATATCAGTATGATTTTTCACTTCATGTAAGAAGAGAATTTGTTGATTTGATGAAATTTTCCAGAATAGACAGGACTGCTTTAGTCTCTATTCCTGCATCTAACTTGACATATCTGAGTAATATTTCTCCACAGCCACAATTTCTCAAGTATGACAATGCCCTGCAAAAAAAACAAAAAACCCAACAAATATCCAAATAGAGCATACATCCATTATGTATTGAAAATGTATGAGATACATAGCATTTGTTTATTATTTGCCTATCTAAAAGAGAAGGAAATTTAACGGCAAATGGTAGTCCTGAAAAATGAAAATAAATTTTCTTCCACAATTTTGTGAGAATAAGTAATAGGTTGTAAGCCATTTGATATAACCTAACTGAAGTTTCATGATAAAATTATGTGTTCTTTTCTGTGAGCAATCATATGTATCTTTAGGACTCATCAGATACTTCAACCTCTTCTTATCACATTCGTGACTGAATGAGACATAGTGTATACAAATTAAGCTTAATTTTTTTAGACCACATATCAGGAAGGGAGGGGGGGTGTAGAGAGAGGAATTTCATCTTAAATACTGCAAGTTTAATTCATTAACCAGAAAGCAGAAAGTAAATTTGCCTTTTCTGATATTTAGATAAATACAAAACATTTTCAAAAGGATGTAACCATTTATGTTCAGATATGCCTGTTATGGAATTTGATGATGCCTCCTTCTTCTGCTGATCTTTTCTGCCTGCGGTTGTCAAAAATATTCTTCATAAGTCACCTATCAAAGTCAGTCTTTCTAAATTTTAACTCTGATTACATTTGGTGGAGCTACCTCTTCACATCCTCTCTTTTCAAAAATAAAAAAAATTAGTTAGATTTATGTGTGTCTCTGGTTACATTATCTACGTTTTCAAAACAAAAAAACGACCCAAAGAAATCATGGGGTGAAAATCCAGTTGAAGAATGTGAGATGTACAATTAAAATTTAATGTATCATAAGAACATTGCCATATGGAGATGAGAAAGTGTCAATTGTGATCAACAAGAAATGCAATTTGTAAATTAGTTGGTTTCTTCATAGACATCAATCTTTTTTTTTTTAATTTGTAAAGATCTCACCTGTACAGGGCATAGTAGTCCAATTCTGCTTGTCTCAAAAACCTCTTTAATTTATTCAGATTATGCACAAACTGTAAATAAATACAACACAAAAATTTCAGTTGTAGTTGGATTAAACAAATCCAACCGAAACACTCCACCCGCCCC
>JAOWAY010412703.1:0-14598 GCA_028565895.1 Goniobranchus geometricus | reverse complement strand
ACGCACCCATGCATTGTAGTCAAAGGACAAACGTAGACATATTGTCTGATAGGCCTACCCTCTCTCGCTTCTTGATAATATTGATAGGCAACTTGTGAAAAAAGTTCCTCTCAGTTTCGAGATGACCAGACATAAACACACGTAATAATGCCCCCCCCTCTCCTCCTATCTAAATAAAGGTGTGAAAAGCAGTGCGCTTGCGTCTACAAAATGCCAGACAACGAGAACCGCAAAGCAGACGTGTCAATTATGATAAGTTGAGTCGATTGGCTTTGATTTAGAGAGAAAGTTCGGATTAGCGAAACGAAAGCAGCGATTCGTCCCCAATTAAAGTGTTCCAGAGTTCTAAGAAATAAGAACATTACACTCTTACTTATCATCTATCGGTGTTGGTCCTCGGAGCGAGGCGTGCCTCGATGATGATCACGATCAGAGCCTTCTTAATTTTGACGTCGCCGGCACTTGGGTGTGTCTTTGAGTGATTGGATGCGCATTACCGAGGCACATTTAGGGGTCGATGAGGAAAAGTATTCGTTTTACCAAGGTTGTACGTATTAGATATACGTAATATCGAGGTATAAATAACAAAGATAAATAATGACATATTCCGTGCCTGGCTCATTTTTACGCATTATGGAGGGATACGTATTACTCAGGTACTTAATACCAAGGTTCTACTGTACTTATATACTCACGCAGGCAGCTGATCAAGACAGTCACAACAGCCTGTGTCTGGGCCTTTCCCCTTTTCCTCCCTTTGGGGAAGAACCCAACCATTTGACGACCCTACAGAGCAAGATAGATCTTTTCCCTCGGCATTGTAATTCGAGCGGTACTTTCCGCAGTTTCCACAATCTCCCTCTGCTAAGCTGTTGGGGTATTCAATGCTGAAGCGGTACCCAGTTGAGACTGACCAGAAACTGACCCATCAGTGTAAATCCAGACCGCTCATTTTGGCTGCGACACCACCGTTTCAATTCCCAGCGATTTTAGCATCAAAGGATCGAGCCCCTTGTGCACTGTTCATACCAACAAGCGCGTCCACATAACCGGAAGCAATTTGAACGGGACAAAAATGATGGGGTTAGAGGCAGCTCAAAGAAGCCAACATAGCTTTTGCCAAGGAACAATAGGGAAAAGAGTGTTTTGAAATGGGAGTTCAAGTAAGGGGTGTTTAGAAATGTTGCTGTTGGGATGGATCTAAGTGGTATCGTTGTTCCGTATGATTATATGTAAGTATGACATTTTGGGATGAAAGATTTTCATGTTTTAACAAATATTGATGGAGCCAGTACATTGTTTGAATTATTTTTTTTCCTTTTTAAGTCTTTGTAATACAAAAATAAATAAATAATGTATTGATTTAGATATGATTAAAAGTAATCAAAATATACACTTAATCTTAGACTTAAGTGTACAATGCCAGTAGCCTTACTGTAATTGTATATTTTTATCAATCCAGTAAACATGGCTGTTTATAAATTTTGTCTTTCTTAGCACTATATTTTTGTTTTCTCTTTTCGTGTTTCTTCAGGAGCATCATCTACAAAGAGCCTTGTCAGCACGTCAGGTTTATGGAAGATCGGATGCTCTTGTCATCCCTATTCCAGAGGTCCAAGATATTGAAGACAGATATGTGGAATTGTATGAAGCAAACTTTAAACCAACAAAGCAGTACATTCACATTCAAGGTAGCGTGTGTAAAAACAGTTATAATTGTTTAAGGAGGGGGGAAAAAAGCATTTTATCAGTTTCTGCGTATGCAAAAAATAATATTATAATTTCAGAACTGCAAGCTTGAATCACATGCATTTTTGCATGGGTTTAGCCTATGGGTCTATTTTTATGTTACCTTTTAAAGTGATAGAATGATAGTGTTAGGCTACAAAAGCCCCTTTAGGTGCTCTATCACTTGTAGCCTACTGGTCCATCAATAATCAGCAATGAGAGCCTGCATCAGTCATTCGTAGTAAGCTTGCACACTCCAGCTTGCTGGCCAGACAACCATCATTGTTTGCTCAGTCTGTGATGGCCTCTCAACACCAGGCTGGCTGAGTGAAATATACTTTCACATAGAAAATGTGCAAGACATTCATATTTAAATAACAAACCATCATACATTGGTGTCACAATCAGTCCAAGTTACTATAGATAAGACTTGCTTCTTTTATTTCTTACTCCCTATTATTCTTTGTAAGTTGCTGAGGAGTTGGAAATTCATTGGAATAAAACTTCAACTGGGTTCTGGTTCATACTGAGGAGATCCAAAAGGCTGGCCTTGTAGTGGATTCTAGAAGTGTTGAACTCCCTAGATGAATTCAACTTAGTTCAAATATTTATATTTGTCTATTGAATTTATTTTGTTTGGTTTGCAATTTGTCGCATTGAGATTTAGATCCAGACAGTATTACGTCTGGCTCTAGGTTGGTTATAAAACCCCAATTGGAAATGTATTAATTAACAATACTTCAAGTGATCAAAATACACATTGTTACATTTTGTTACATTTTAAACTCTATTAGTAAATATAGTCTAGTCCGTTTGCCTTAGATCTTGTCACCTCCTTTATTAATTAGTGAAAATGATAATATGTTGTGGTTCAAGAATAAAGATTTAGATCAAGCATTAAATCTGCTGAAAGAGTTCAGTCAATTTTATCAGTGGCTATAATGCATGAGGAAGGACAGCGGGTTGGGTGGGAGGGGGAGGGGCATATATTGATACTTTAAATAAAAAATGTTCTGTTCTTCCAACATCAAAAGTGTTTTTCAATTTCTTTTTCGTAGCTTTCAATATGGACCAGGAAATACCGGACTATGACATGGATAGTGATGATGAAGGCTGGTTGAATGAGCAGAGCAAGAAAATGGAAATGACTCCTCTAAAATTTGAACAGATGATGGACAGACTGGAGAAAGGCAGTGGACAGCAGGTGACCTTTCACTTTTCATTGAGGACCATTCCCTCCTTTTTACTGTATCTATACTTTTGTTTAAATTCCTCAGTGTATGAGTCATAAATAAGTACAGTGGAAACCATTTATAACAGGCCCGGTAATAAGAGGGATTTTTTTTAATCCGCATTTTTTTCTGTTTTCTCTGGTAAAAAAAAACTTTTTTTTTCCACAAGTTGAAATTAAGCAGCATATGACTTTTATGTCATCAGGTTTATAAGCGCATTTTTTGTCTATTTATTGCACCCGTATGTCTTTTACGTTATATAATTATGAGTCAATCGAAATGATTAATGTTATCATTAGTTTGTCTAATTTCCCAGCTCTTGGACAAGCCAGCAGTTTGTAGCAGGATTACTGGCCATTGGAGCTGTCATCTATGTTACATTGATTCTCTCCCAATGTTTGATAGAAATTTGAACCAGGGACGACCTATCCTATCTTAACTCTTCTGCTATCTAAGTGTGTCATATGTTGCTTATTGATGAGATCAGACTGGGCCATTACTTATTATTATAAGCATTAGTTATTACATCATTGATTTAAAAGAATAATTTGTTTCTACCTTTGTCTTGTAAAAAATAAATATTCCCAATACAGGTTGTGACGTTGCAAGAAGCCAAACTTTTGTTGAAGGAAGATGACGATCTTATCATGGCTGTGTATGACTACTGGTTGAACAAGCGTCTGAAATTGGTACTTGTCTAATTTCTTTGAGTCACATTTTAATATGATAGTTTTACTCAATTTGCTAAATTTTATTATGAGCAATATTGAAATGAGAGAAGAATACAGAGCCCTCAGATGTGACAAGGATTTTTTTTTTCTTTTGAATGGTTGTACTAGACTATGTATTTGATCTTCTACAAGCACTGAATTTGAAGTTAGAAATTGGGTTATGTATTGCCATTGATCTTTCCACTTTCCTTCGCTTTTAGTTCACCTTGCTCTTTGTAAATATTTATAGAATTACATCCTTATCTTGAAGCAAACAAAGGAAATAATTGTATTTTTAATTCATTTTCAGCAACGACCTCTTATTGCCACTGTGAAGTCTGAGAAAAGAGATGGTACAACTACTAACAATCCATATGTTGCATTCCGCAGGCGGACCGAGAAAATGCAAACCAGAAAGGTAATTCTCCTGGTTTGCTTAATTTGACAATGATAAGCCATTCATTTTCCTTCTCCTGGTGGATTTTATTATTGATGAGCCCGACATAAAGTGATCTCTGTTGTAAAATGTATACATTGGATGAGCTAATGTAAGGCAATTTTATGCAGGATCTCTTTTATTTGGTTTCATGCTGCTCTCTTGCAGAATCGCAAAAATGATGAAACATCATACGAGAAAATGCTGAAATTGAAGAGGGACCTACAGAAAGCCTTGTAAGTGTAAATGATAGTCTTACACATGTGCAAACCTATGTGTAATCTGGATACTTCCACTACTTAGATTTCTTAAATTGTACTAAGATATATCTTGTGGCATCGTGATATTAAAGTACCATTAGATGAAGACTATTACTTATGAAGCAATGCTTTTGAGTCCTCTCACTAAATTACAATTTTGAAAGAGTGAAATCGACAGTAGTGTCATCTTTTGTATTTTAGTTCTGAGTAATACTGCAATAATTAATTGTTACTTCTTTTTATTGCTTTATTATATTTAATGGCTTTGCTATAATCTTCTCTTTCCCTTTTTCTTCAAGGACCTTGCTAGAATTAATCAAGCGCCGAGAGAAGAGTAAAAAAGAACTTCTTCAATTGACGATTGAAGTGAATGATAAGAGGTCTGTTTCGTCTTTTCATCTCTTGAATATATTTACACAGATGTCAAAAAGAAAACAAATTTTAGAATCAGTCTTTAGTGATGCAGTAGTGATCTGCTAGTTGGCAGGATGCTGCAAAATGGGACAATTGGCCGGAACCCGATTTCCCTCACCCATGGCATCAAATTCACCAAGGCATGATACATTTCAACAGATGTACATTACCACACCGTAATCTAAACATAGCACAATGAAATTTGATGTAGGCCTTTAAAGTGATTGCACTGTGCCTACACATGTGCATGCATTTACCCATGAAATCATTGTTTTCTTAAAATGTTATTTGATAGATGGATAGATTATGCCCACATGCACATACATTCTCTGAAAATGTCCATTTGCTCTCTTAATTGTACTCCTGACCTACTAGTCTCACCTTAAAGCCAACAAAAATATGATGGCTGAAAAGGAGGGGAATTGTACTGCAATAAATCCCCAGGTGTCCGCTTGTGCAAACAAAATTGTGAAGAATACTGCAGCAAGTCAGAAAACAAAAGGGGTCTGTTCTGAGAGGTGTGCCAAGCTGGGATCTGTTGATTCCAACGTTGAGGAAAAGGGGTGGGCACTGATTTTGATGACGGCATCTTTGGGCAAGTTTTTTCAACATGGTAGGCTGGCCATTGTATGAAAATAGAGCGAGTGAAGAGGCTGAATTGGTGATTGGCAGTGCTGACTGCACTGCACAATGTACTCTATCTACCAATGAAAACTCTTTGGTTACTTTATTGCAACCAAATGATCAAAGGTCCATTGAAGTCGTTGATGTCCGTTGGATTGTTGCAGAATAAAAATGGCTAATAAGGCAAAAAAGAGTGCCGTAATTGGTCATTTAGGGGTGTAACTTTGAAATAAGAAGTTTCTTTTCATAAAAGGGACAATTAGTCACTACTGTATCTGCTGATCCATAGATAATTTGAATCTCCCAAATTAGTAGGCAGCTCTTTTTAACTGAAAACCATGTCTGTTTTTGTATTTGATTAATATAGTACTAATGCCCGGGACATGTTTGGAAGAGTCAGTGAGAATAGGTTACTACATACTACCAAACTACCAATCTTGATTCTCAATTCACTCATCTCATCGGTCTACTGAGAGGGTCTTTGCTCAAGGTTAGGTTAAGATAAATTTACTCAGAATCGGCCCAAAAAGGAAATGAATATGGCAGGCTTTTCCCTGCTTTGATTCAAAGAGGTAAAAGACTATTAAGATATCAGGCGCTATTCAAGATCCCTTAGACTTTAAATGTTCTCTATCTGGAAACTATAATTGTGCAAGACTTGTTTGGTTCACGGACCGGAAGAAATGCTTTTCATTATATTTTCCCCCTTGAGTTTCCAGTCCTGTCATCCCTGCAAACGTAGAGCCCGGAGGCAAATCAAACTCCCCAATAATTTCATGTCATACTGAAGCCTCTTTTTTCCTGTTATTTTGTAGGAAGATAATTAACAAAGTGTAGCATTTTAGAGATGTAGGAGATTTTATGCACTTAACGCATTATAGCAATCCTTCCTTTTTTATTTAACAATAGTTCAGAAATTGTTCTTGAATGCAACATGATATTGATGTATAGTCAAAGTTTTCTTAAGACTGACATTTCACTTTTTAAAATTCTTTAGATTTGAAATGGAGGATTTCTCTGGAGCAGCCCTTGCGGCAGCAGAAGAGGAGCGTGACAAGCATCCAACGTTTGTTGCTCCATTTGCCATCAACAGCCGGGGGGAATGGATTCAAGCGGGGAAGGTACTTGACCACGATCAAATTGGAAGTCGATATAGAAAATGTTTGAAATGTCAGACACTCACTCCCTTTCCTTCCCTCATCTTTCTCCTTTTTATTTTCTCCCCCTCCCCTCATATTCATTTATACGATTTTTGAAATGTTTTGATACTTTTATTTTTATCTCTGTTGCTCTTTCAAACATCACTATTAATTTCAAATGTATGGCTACATACAAAAAAAAAAAAAAAGCACAATAGTTATTGAAATGTTAAATTTGCTAAATTGGACCAGAGTGAATGATAATATGAGACATACAAACTTTTTAGCTTTTAAAGTATCATCATGTTCTCAATCAACACGTTTTTTACTACTCAATATGTCTTTGAAGGAGGAAACTGCTCCAGCCCGCAAAAAGCGTCAATACAGAAAGCGAAAACAAGCACAACCCCAGCAACCAGCGGCTCAGAACCAAAGTATACCTCATATGGCAGTTCACTCTTTTCAGCAGCAACAGCAGCATTCCAGTGGCGAGGTCGACATCATGGATAGTTCAGATGAAGACATGCTTTCGCCTGTGAGTCATAGTCTTTTTGTTTTGATTTTGTCCTTCCTATTACCAGGCTAACTCCCTCATAATGTATGAGCCATTCTTAAAAGTTCGTCCGTGAGAAGGGGACAACAGGGACTAAAGATTACAAGTTGCATTGAAAATATTCAAACCCTTTGTTTTTGGTTCATTATTTATTGAACTATCAGGATCTGATAATAGAAATGAGGATTATTCCATGAAATTGATTTTAAGTGAAAATTCACATATATTCCGGACTTAACAATTTTGTATTAAATTCAATACATTTAACAAAAACAGAACCACAAAACAATAATGACTTTTACCAGGTGCCTTCAATTGAAAAGAGAAATGAAAAAACTTTGTATCATACTTCGATTCAATAGCATTTTACATGTTTTGTGGTGACGTGTTATGTCCGATGTGTTTGGGAATCGATTTTTCATAATATGTTACCAGTAAAGATAATGAAAAGACTGGTTATAAATGTTATGTTTAAATAAACACACCTGTCTACAAACAATTTACTGACCCAGTTCAAACATAGGATAGACATATTGTCGAACATAACTGTCACAACAAAATATTTTCAAAATGCTTTACAACAAAAGTAACAAAATTATTACAGAGACACATGGCAGATTAAGCCTTTCATTTTCAAAGATGAGACCAAGTTATGGCAATAATTTGAAAAATAGAATTTTGCAAATAGAAATGATTTTAAAAAAATTTTTATGTTCTCAGCATTTCTTTCCATGATGCTGTTTTTGCTCTTCTGTCCAATTTTCCTGCGCCCTTTGTATCCACCCAGCCTCCGCAGCATTACACATGTCCTCCCCCATTTCCAATTTTTAGAAAAAACCAATGATTCCCTTGGCGGGATGTTTTCTTTATTTTTCCTGCTGATTCATTCTCCTCCTCCTAAAAATAGCTTGGTCTAGTGAGGAAAAATGAAGGGAAAATTATTTTTAAAATGTTTTGGCGATAATACTAACGAAAAGAATCATTTTAAAGGCATTAATTTTCCTGAGGCAAAAACAAAGTAAGGACTTGACAAAATATAAGACAAATGTCTGGACATAACATCACTGCAAAACTGGATGTAGTGATGATTTATGGGTTATGTCCGAGATACTTCCAGGATCTATGACATTGATTTCTATCTCAAAGATGAGTGATCACTCATAGTAGTAACTGAAACCCTTATATCCATATACAAATACTCAAGAAAATTCATTTTATTACTTGAAATGTTCATAAATTACAAGTATGCCACAGGACAAAACTGTTTCAACGTATAATTGTGTTGTGACACTTGTCATGTCCAGGACACAAATCATTACTACTATTTCTACTACTAGGTAATGATAAAGCTGTAACAAATCAACCAAGATTCTCAACTGACAAACTGTCATACATGGTTGCATATCCACTTTATAGTGGTTTACAAAGTGAAATCATCCTATTGAATATCAAGGACATAACCCGCACCACATTTGAAATTGTTGTGAAAATCCTCAAGTGGCCCCTTCCTTCCTTTTCTTTCGGCTCTTTGCACCATGCTTCAGTATTTTGAAATGTTGTGAGGTTTTATTATCACTGACCAGTCTTTTTATGAGTTAACTTATACTGCAGGGCCACATTCTGTCAAAATCGGTCGTGGACATAAGATTCACAGGAAAATGTCACCGAAATAACACAATATTAAAGTGTAACAACAATCCGTCAGCGGAAGAACGTTCTGGCCTCTCCATGATGGCAGCTGTTGTCTAAAGTCTTGAACATGTGTTCTTCCGAATTAACGCTAAAAACCAGGGCGCATGACTCGATAGATTTTTTAAAGCTCAATGTCACAGACATAACTAAGTCACAACAAAAGCACTGAATCACGAAATTGTGTTGTCTGATATTGACACAACACTATTCAATCACTTTTTTCAAAATCTCTGTGCTTGCAGATCACATGTCAGCCTATATTACACTTTTATGGTTAAAATCAAAAGATATATATATGTTTAAAATCGTTGAAACAATTAAGTTCATGTTGTCACAACAAGACGTTATGTCCGAGACATTGATTTTCAAACACCTCTGATTTATTTATTAGTCGGAATTTTTCACCCATTTTTGATTGTCTGCACCTTAAGGCTCTATATTTAGCTATGGAAGATCATTCATGGTAGTTTGAAGCTGTAATTTGTGTTAATTATCTTTAGAAAAGAGTGTTTTGTGTTGTGTCCCTTTTTGAGATAAAAAATATTATTTCACAAAAAAAATCAACAGTATTTTTTTAAGCTATCGTTATAACTATCTTATTTCTTCATATGAACCTAAAAACATTTATCTTTAAAGATCTAAGCACATTTCCAACACCATGTAGGGAGTGAACAAACTTTTGAGAATAGTTCATGTACTAGTAAATAGCTGCTTAGCTGTTACATGAGCTGGAAATGGTCTTAGGACCCAGTGTTATCCAATGTTTGTTTCTTCTATTTTTATAGGCTCTGTCCCAATCTGACCATGAGGATGAAAATGATCCTGATGGAATGTTTGCTTTCAAAAGAAGGAAACACTGTTACTACAACCAGGTAAAGCTTGTTGATTTTAATTGATGGGACGACATACCATGACTGTTTATTTTTCCAGTAATGTGAAGGTCGTTATCTCCACACTATTTTACATGGATGTTAACTTTTTTTAAGTCCTTTTTTCAATCATTTCCCCCAACCCTCTAAAGAAGAGGTTTAGGAGCAGGGGATTATAGCATAATAGCTTTTAAGATGATCTAATACTCCAAGCATTTTAAAAAAATTGTGTCACATGCAATCGTCCAGTTATTTTTATTGTCTTATTACTTTTCAAAGGCTTTCCCTGTCAGTTCTTGAATACTTTCTCGTAGTCTTTGGTAGAAGGATGAGTTCCTTTCAAGGGAATGCTTCAAAATGATACACCCTTTTCAAAAACTCACATGTTCTCTCTTTAGCATCCAGGCGTTCCTTAATCTTTCCATAATGTCTCTAGATTACTTTCCCATTCAGTTCCATGAGGGTGTATATTTTTGATAATGGTGTGAATCAAGAATCTGACAGCTGATAAGAGTTAATGCATCTGCGTGTGTAGGTTCTTTTGTATTGAAATTTAAATGATTTAAAGTCATAATGTGGTCATATCAACTGCAGGTTTCTTAGATATTGCCATTGAAACAGAAGACCTTATCATATGAAGGAATTGCAAAATTTTATAGCCTCAAGAGTTAAGAATTGTGTGTATTCTCCCTTAAAACACTTTTGAGGCTTTTTGGTCAAAGCGTTTTATTTATTATCATTGACACATGTCTTTTTCAAATGATAAATCTCATCTGATGTCTAGAGCATTTTTCTCTGGCAGGCCAACTCCTCCTCAATGGGCAACTGGCCTTGGTATGGTCCTGAGCAAGGTGGCCGAGGTGATAAACGCTTCAGATTTTCACTTACCTCATTGTCCTCTGGTTGTGTTGGTTATGTGAGAAGAAGAATTGGCCGAGGTGGAAGGTGAGTTCAATGCATAATATTTTAGATTGATGGTTGGGTGCTATGCTGCTGGGCTTTTTCCTTTAAAGGGTTATTAATATTAATCCCCAGGATTATAGTCAGGCAGTAGAGGAAAAACTTTGTACTCAAAAGCAAGGCCTTCGCAAAGCTAGATCACTTTGGTAGTGGTAGTTTGCTTGTCTCTCAGACCTTATTTTATCATCTCTTTGTAGGAGTTAGCAATATAATATGCCTTTATTTTTTCAACATATGTAAAAGTTTGGACAGTATCTTTCAAAAAGCTGATGTTTTTCATTTAGATTGATATTGTCAGTAACCACCATATTTCTGATGAGAGTAAGTTAGGTTTCTTGTTTTGTTTTGGGGTTTGTTTTCCTTTAATCATGTTGTACTTTGCTATAATGAACGTTGATGTCACCTCCAAAGTTTTACTCAAATGGCTTTATTAAACCGTATTATCATAAATTATTTGCTGACAGACATTGTCAGATAAATCTTGCCATTCCTTGAAATAACAAGTTTGTCAAAAAATTTTCCTAGGGTAATCTTTGATCGTGCCAGCACAGAATGGAATGATACCTTAGAAAACATGGACTTGTCCGGCCAGAATCCTCCAACAAGTATTCAGTCAGAATATATAACATACATCAGGGAAAGCAAAATGTAAGTTGACATCGCTATCCAAGTGCTATCTGTCAGTTGCCATGTGCAATCTGGAAGTCTCCACACTTTTCAGGTGTTGAAAATAGTAATAAAGCTTGAAACATGGCTGTGTTCGCCTTTATAGTACATATGAGACGAAAATGGGGCAATTTTGGTGACTTTTTTTTTTTTTCATGTTGCTGCACTCTGTAATTGTGATTAATTCACTCAGTACTTGACAATTCCAAGATCTGTGCGTAAGATTACAGGATTGAAGGATTCTGCATGAACAGTTTCTGAGTAATTATGCATACATGCAGATTTCTCACAGTCAGTCTTTGATTCACCCTCATGTGTCTTATGTATGGGAAAGAAAAGATGACATGTGGATTATTCAGCAAAAGATCATAGCTTTTTGGATAAGATGAAGTTGGGTGCTAATAAGATGTTGTGCAATCATGACTGGTCTAAGTCTTACTTATGACTTCAAGTAAATTATTAACAGGTACTATACTCTTTTTCAATTTGGACTGATGCATGTGTGATCCTACAAAGTGAGGCCTAGAGCCTAGAAAAATCCTAAGGTCTTTCAATGTATTGAATATTTACTAAGAATTTGACAAGGACCCTTTATGGCCTTACTTAATATATTACAAATATCCCACATAGACATTCTCCTCTAGGCTAATCCGTGGCCTGAGAGAATGTGAAATATTGTCCTTGTTGTCTTCCCTTTTGACCCCTTTAAGAATGCCTTGAGTGGCCACGGAACAAATTTTAGGCTGTGCAATATTTGTCCTTAGCAGTGTTGAAAGTTAAAAGTTTCTAAAATTTAGTGGCTTTGATTGTGAAGCTCATCCTGTTCTGTATTGTAGGCTAATTGTTTATTTTCATATTGTTCATTTCAGTCCACATTACAGACCAAAAACCCCTCCTTCAGATGATGAGCAGTCTCTTCCTCATAACTCCGGTGACTTCTTTGGTCATGGGGTCCCTAATCCTTCAGGTTTTGATGTTGAACGTTTTCAGAGCCATCAGGAGCAACTGCTGGAGATGCAACGTGAGCAACAACAGAGACTCCTTTTGGAAGAAGATCCCAACGCCACTGCCATTTCTCTTGATCTGGAACATCCTCTTTCTGCTGCAGGGGCAGGATCTCGCTTCACTCTAGACTCTGCTAGCGCTGAATTTGCAGTTCGGGCTTTAGTGGATTCGCCGAGTTTGGAGACACTGCCTGCTTTAGAAGGCTCTACCCCAGCTGTCGCCAGTGCAGGAACTGCCTCTGCTCCTGTTGGCAGCAGAACCAATGCTCAGCAGTATAGTTTTTCCCTTGTCAGCAAACCTGGTGATTCTTCATCAAAGTTGGGAGAAAATGCCTCAAATTCCTCTGTTAGCTCAACTGTACTTGTATCAAATGTCGTAAACATTGGGAGTTCTGTGAAGACTATCAATTCTCTGTCATCAGGCCAAAATTCAAAGCTAGACACATCTAGGACTACCAAGTTGCCCATTGTAACTGGTGCTTCTTCATTGTCAGCATCGTCATCAGTTTCCCTCCTTCACAAGTCTTCATCAGCTCCAGTCATTCCTCTCATCTCATCGTTATCAGAATCATCCAACCCATTGTCATCAACGGCAACAATTCTGTTTTCACATCCTCCTAAGACAAATGGTCCATTGACATCACCACACAGTAAGTTCATACATGCCACTTGAGCCATTTTCAATTATATCAGTCTCTTTGTCATTTCATGATCTCCTTACCATCAGTTTAAAAAACATAGCATGCAAAGTGTACAGTAGAAGCACATCATTGAGGATACATTATGAGACAGTCTTCAAACCGAGATCTAGAATTTGTTATGTAAGCATTGAGGTCTCAATTCGTCCTTAAATTTTTTATTTATTGTCGTAAACTCCTGAACAGGCCCTTTAAGATTAGGAATCTCACTGAAGATACCATCTAAGAGATAGTAGTCCCTTCTTTCATTAGTTGTTTCATTATACTAAAAAAAAAAAATAAATTTTTTTTTCTGTCCCATCCAGTAAAGCAATTTGATAGACTGTCTTGCTAATAGCCAGACAAGATCATACTATGCTTGCTGCTTGTCAAAAGGGTGCACATTTGCCCAAGAGTGGAGTGACAAAAATTAAGTGAAGTTTTCGTGAGAATCCAATACCAGAAAAAAGAACTACTCAATTATGAAGCAGGCATATGATGCTGAAAGTCCCAATGCTAAGAGCATTTGGCCACAACAACCGAAGCCTGTTTGGCTATCTGGATCAAGAGACGAAGATTTAAGATATGTTCTTGTATAAAAACCATGACTGCTTTCAGTAGGTCTGGATCCATGTAAAAACATTGTGATGCATACAAAATGGTGCAATTTGTGCATAAAATAATCACTTGCGTCGATGAGTTCAACTAGGTGTGCAATGGACATGTTTCGGAGATTTGAGTTTGCTTTGAAGACATGGACTAGAGGTATTTATCGAGAGTTTACATTGTAGTCACCTTTGCTTTCGTAAGACCCGATAACATAAATGACGTTATCAATGTCCAAGGATGGATTGCTACCAAAATAACCTGAAAGGAGTTTTTGTCTTCCGATGATATTGATAACATCATGTCTTTATAGATAATTCACTAATCTAATGTCTAATCCTCATTCAAACAGTTAAATCCTCTGGGCTTTCAACTTCTCCTGCCGCCAATATTCTCCAGCTCAACTATCCAACGTCCAGTTCTACATCCTTCCTCCATCCTTCATCTGCAGCCACCAGTATCATCGTCACACCAGTAGTCTCCTCAGTGGCAGCCTCTGCATCCTCCTCCACCTCCTCCAGCACCGCTGTATCGTCTAGTCCCACTGTTGTTGCTGTAGCCCCTTCCTCGTCTGCTGCCATCAGCACCCTGCCAGTCACTAGTGCAGCCACGGCAGCAGCCCTTCAGCTGCAACGATCTCTGAACAGCAAACTTGCCGCCCCTGGTGGGTCCGCAGGAACTCTCTACAAGCTTCCAGTGGCTGCCTCTAGTGCCAACTTTGATATTCTGAAGTAAGTAGGCTATTTTCCAGGGATGCCATTATTCCATTATTTTCCGTTCTCTCCGTTATTTTGACGATCTACTTTCCAAATCCGTTTTGTTTTTTTCCATCACAACAAAAAACAAAACAAAACCGTTAGGACTAGGTTGAGGATAATTGATTTGTATTTTCTTATGTAATGGTGTGTTGTTGTTTTTTTTTGTTTGTTTGTTTTTTTGTTGTTTTTTTTTGTTTGTTTTTTGTTTGTTTTGTTTTTTTAATTGAGGGGGGGGGGGTTGAGGGAGGTGAGTTGTTCATTTCTCAACAA
>JAOWAY010412592.1:0-14602 GCA_028565895.1 Goniobranchus geometricus | reverse complement strand
AACATACTCTCCATTATACAAGCAAAGATAACCTGAAATATGACCATTTGCTAAGGGTCTACAAGGAGATTTTAACAAGACTAAATTATGGAGTCGCTTTGCCCCACATGTCAGGTAAATTTTAAAAACTTTTCTGTAACTGAAACATGAAAGTAACTGGATCTGATGATTCAAAAATAATCAAATGCAATCAAAATTCATGTATTATTGTCTTTTGATCTGGATGGAAATAGTTTCCACATATTGGGAGATCCAGATGAATACCTTATCTATACTCCAAGATAATGATCTTCATTATCATTAATTTCATCCATACTGTTTTATTTCTCTTACAATCAGATGCACAGTCAAATCTGCCCTAGCTTGTCACTTCCTTATAATGATCACCTGTACATGACCAATTGTCTATATCTTTGAATTTTTTTTTCTACACAATGTCAGTCAGTCATTTTTGTGGCAAAACAGTCACTAAACATGCTCATAGCGGTTGTTTTTTAAGAACTGACTACAAAAGTTTTCTTGTTTTCACTCATTGCATTAACTTATCTCTTTTTGCCCACCAAAAAATGAAATCTGTGCACAGGAGCCCTCAGGCTTCTTGATTGGCCAGATGATCTTTTTGAAGAGAAAGAAAAGGAGGGACTGGAAAAAAGAAATAGGAAGGATGGAAAGAGTTGAACACTCACTAGGCTTTGCACAATCTGCTTAGAACGGAAGGTTGGGACACCCACAGGCTGTATATCACATGCTTTGGTACGGACTTTAATCCCGTGGTTCAACAAAATGTATGCATGCTTAGCTACGATCAGTTATCTAAAGATGAAGTGTATTGCATCTCTTTTCCTTTTTTGTGTGTGGTATTTTAGGGCTCTTTTGGACTCAGGCAATGCACACAAATGGAGGACATCTACTGATGATGCCTCCTTCCCTTTCCCAGCAAAGACACAAAAGAAGGGCTGACAAAAGTTAGATGAAAGACAAGAGAAGAAACTCTCACTCAACCCCTTGGTTGCCTCTTACAACAGCCATGGGGAGAACTGATAGTGGGACCATTCTTTTACCTCTCAGTGGCATGGCATGTAGCAATGTTGAGGCAGGTGATGAGAAAAGCCAATTTGTAAACCTACTTGATATATAGGCATATATTTCATTTGAGTCTCCTACGTTGTCTGTCATTATAACTAAGTTGGGTGAAAAATCATTTTTATTATAATAAGTGACCATATCCTTCTCCTTCTCCATAGTGGCAATCTAACAGCCATCTTTCTCTCTGATCGTGAGTAGCCGTTACTGACATGTTTGACTGTACATGTTTTCTTCTTCCTTTCATTAATATTACCTATCTTCTTCCTTCCATTAATATTATTGCATTCAGTCCCATTTGCTCTTCTAGGTGGAGTGCAAAAGTCACCAGTACCATTCACTTTCTTTAGAACACTGTGCATCTAAAACACAGACCACGAGAAAAACTGAAAAATTTTGCAAAAGATAAAAATTGTGACTTAAAATAAAAAGTCTTTGATATCCTTCAGGGTGACAAAATTTTGGAAAAATTTTCCTTCATTAGCAATAATCAGATCTAGTCGATGGATACACTAGATCTATTCAGAAAGAGAAAAATTCCCTTTTGTTTGAGTATGCCCAGTTCCAACCTCGGGCTACTTATTTATAGATTAAAGTACAGTGAGATACATTTCACTTTATTTCTGGAGATGAGTGATTCTATTTCAGTTTAAACATATTTTGGTTAAAGCAATGTGGCTTAAAATAGACAGGGGTGTGTGTGTGTGTGAGTGTGTGTGTGTGTGTGTGTGTGCGTGTATGTGTGTATGGAGTTTGCCTTATCGAGACCATAATAGTTGAGACAAGGTGAGCAAGGGAGACTGCATGTTTAGCATTTGGGGTTTTTTTTTCTGTTTAATGCCAGTTTTGAGATTGTCTGAACAGAGAAGTGAATGGCATGTCATGGTCGCCAAAGTCTGCCCCAGACCTGGTATTTGATGAATGAATGAATAAATGCCAGTTATGCACTTCAGGTTTTTGAGTTGTCACTAATTTGCCAATAACAATGAAGAAGGAGGAGGACAACAACACTTTACATTTTTTTCCTGGTTAAGCATTTTGTTGGGGAGGGGTTTTCAGTAGACCCATGTTTAGTGTTAAAGTGTTCCACTGTAAAGATTTCTGAGGATTATGTTCAAAAGATTTCCATGAAGTTTGATAAGTTTTATTGTTGTTGCTATTATATTGTACTCTAGTTTTGATGCTAATCATGAATTTTTTTTAGAGGGTTCACATCTGCTCAATTTATTTACTGCGCCAGGAAGCTGGAATTCAGGGAATGTTTTTCCATGCTTTTATTCATGTTCCATTTCGTCTTGTTTGAATCTAAGGATTCTCTCAGGCAACAATTAATGTCATTGCAATCAGCTAATACATCGTTTATGCAGACAACACTTAAAGGATTCTCTTCGTTTGTCTTTTTCAGATTCTCTTAAAATTCCCCTTATGGAGATAATACTGTGTATATTATTTAATGTATGTAATTAAATGGCACATCACAAAACAATTCATTTTCAACATTCAGCCATATCTGAAATCAGTTTCTGATGGCAATTAAACTTAAGATTATATCCTTACGCATAATGTGACATGCTGGTAAATCCCAAAGTAACTATTACAAATGTGTTTCTCAGACCTGCCACAAAATGTAATTAAAAAAGGGCTATCTCATGGGTACTGTGCTCTGCACCAATGGCTTTAACTGAAAATTTATTTCATAATAAATTTCAGACACATTCTAGATGTATTGGAAAATCCATCAATGCGAAAACAAAGAAAGGACATTCTTATTTTAGGAGGACAGTCTCAGAAACTACTTCCCCAACATTTATAGGATAAAAGAATCAAAATAAAAGTGGTCCAAAGCAATAAAACAATCCCGTCAGCCTCTCAAAATCTGTTGCACCTAAGACACTGTGAATCTACTTTCCATGACGACTTGCCTGAAATTTAAAAAAAACAAGATCCACCTATAGGTACAACTTTAGAAGAGAATCATGTCATTATCTCAGTTACTACATAATGTTGTTTTGTTTGTTTTAAGAAATGGATGTGAAACTGAAATGAAATGGGCCATTCCTGGCTCAATAAATACTAGAAATTTTTTTTCAGGGCTCCAAATGTCGTGTGAGTATGTTTCTTATTTTTACAGATTTTTAATCTTTACACAATAAGTAAAAACTTGAATTTCCTAATCCATAAACACTATTTCAGGTGGAAATCAGGTTTATATTACTAATAACAAAAGTGTGTAGAACATAGCTGAATATTAGAAAGGCTGTAAAACCTTATCCAAATTATGTGCATACTTTAAAAAATTGAAAACTAAATTTACAACAAAACCTGGAAAGACAAACAGCTGATCAATGCACAATGGAAGATCATAGTATCTGCACCAAATGGAGGTTTCTGATTTTTTTTGCTTTAACATTTCGTTTTTATTTTACATCAAAATAACAATGTATTAGGAATGAAATCAAGCTCAGCACTTGCCTTTGAGGGATAAGGAAGTGGGTCGGAAATCCTTTTTGGCCGACCTACCAAGGATGAGGAGGTTCATCATATCCACCCGTCATCTATTACTATTGATGCCCTTAATTCAGTTATAATCTAATAAGCCAGCTTATCAAAGCCTGTGCAACACCTGTCCACAAGATGACCGTTGGAACAATTGGGTGCAAATGATAGGGAAACGAAAGTTAAACAGTCCAGATATCGATAGGCTGGCTAGGTCTACATGACCAATTTTCACTTTATCTTTATGTATATGTTTTCTTTTTTCATTTTGGAGGGTTGATAGATATATATTTATGCAATCATTCATTAAATTATCATAATAATTGGATAATTAGAAGAGACGCAACACAAAGAACATTTCATGGAGGGCAAAAGGGGAACAGGAAGACTAGTCAGGAGATGGTGACAGGATATAACACAATAAATGTTGTCAGAATGTGTGTATGTGTGTGTGTGTGCACGTGTGCATTATAGAGGATTGGTGAGAAAGAGAGAGGGAAAGACAGATTGCCAGTGTTGATGAATGAACACTTGTCCAGCGCTTAGAGTCAATTTCTGGGATTTCACGCCATATAAATGAACTCCATTTTTATTATTATTATGAAAACAGAAACTGTAGAATAATGGCATGGGATAAATTTCATTAGGCTGCAGTGAGGGAAGTGATACCTAGAAACAATGCACCAAATTAGAGAGAGAAAATTGGATGGAAAAAACAAATGAATGTCATGAATCAAAACCGTAACTTTATCCTTAGGTTTAATTCTGGCATATCAGTCAGCTATGTTGCTTGGAATAAGAAATGCAGATTTAACACATACTCTTTTGACCTGTGTTTTTGTCTGAGAGTGAGGAGTATCAATCTAGGCTAATGAATGCTGTCGCCCCCTTATCAATGACTCTAATCATAGTGCAGAACAGTTCTTGCAAAAGAAGGCTTCTTAAAATTATTCTTAATGTAATGAGTTTATTCACCTTGATTTTATAAAAGGAAAATATGTTCTTTGAAAGGTTTTTTTTGTCGGAAGTGATCTAATGAAACACTGAAAGTACCTTGAAGAGGAAATCGTTATGTATAGGGTGATTTATGAAATAAAAAATGCTTTGGGACATGGATCCCTTGGAAGGCATACCTAGATAAAGATAAAAGCATTGTATTCATCATGTGTACATTTTACCAAGTTTCTTGTGTACTTAAATTCTGTTGTTTTTCAATTGAATTCAACAACTTTTTTTTAATGTCACAGCAGACTAGTAAATATGTAGCATGCCGCACTCGTCAAGAACCAATTGATAATTCAATACAAAAACTTTATTATTTTTGCACTACATGACTACATCGGAGATGGACATAGTAATTAAAAGTTATTCTTCATTTCAAAGGGCAAGGTATAACAATTACCTTTATCTTGTCAAGTTCTGCCTTTAGGTTGTGATTCTTAGACTTCTCCTTCTCTAGATCTGCTGTAAGGGAAGTCACCTGTAACGTTGATGGTTAAATATTAATAACAAAATACCAATTTAAAAGTGGAGAATCATGAAGAATAAAGGTTCAAAGATTTGTAAATGGCAATTTCATACAAGAACTTCATTGCTCGCCTTTGGGATTCTTAAATATCTTAGTTCAATTTTTTTCTTTTTGTTGATCTCTAATAAACAGATTCATTAACAGTAGTTTTTTGTGGGTGTTTTTTGCACCTATTTTGAACTGAGGACATTCATTTACAGAGAGGAATTTTAACTGTGGAGTTTAAAAAAAAGAAAATTCACTGAACTTCAATATGATTGGTAATTACCTGGTCTGTTAACTCATCTTTCACCTTGGTCAAATCATCAACTTGTAATAAAACCTGTGCTTTGTCCTTCACTGATAGAAACAAGAAAGATTTTAATGAATTAGAAGCAAAAAAATTAAAGGGTCTGGTTCAATTTGTCAAATTTTGAAATCTTAATATTCCAAAAACCTCACATAATCATCAATCCACTATGTCCCAAACCAATATTCCACACAGGTAATATATGTTCTAAAACAAAACAAAACCTCAAAATCTTTCATGAACTGAATGCACAATTTTCTCAAAACATTACAAATAATAATGTCACTGTCGACTTCATACTACTGAAACCTGATAAGCTGGCATCCTTTATGAGACTTTTGGGCTTCAAAAAAAAAGGGACTTAGTAAATAATTCAATGAATGAATTGGTATAGATTACATTCTTATTATGTTCCTTCAGATATCATGTTGATTTTGAGGTAGTCCCTCCAGTGCTTGTGAGTAAAACTAAGAAACGTTGCTGTCCAAAATCGGGATCAACTTCACATGTAATGATACCTTTCCCCGTAAATCAGAAGTGTACTAATTCTTTTTAAATATTGAGTAAATACTACAGGAGACAGATTTGAGAATTATACATATTATACTGACAAACGACCCAAAAGAGAAACAGTATCTAGTTAAACCAATGATTTCCAAATTTTGCACAAATTTTTTTCCCAAATTCCTTAACCTTAACCTTAACCTTAAATCTCTCTGTGCCATAAGGGACATAAGGCTTGGACATCACTTCAGCATCTGTCTCGTTCAGCAGCTGCATGTTGTGCTGATGCCCAGGTGTTCCAACAGCTGCTTTTCTCTCAACCGCAACCATTCTTCTCCATTGGTCTTTGGTCTACCACGTTTTCTCTTGCCTTCTGGTGTCTAACCTAATGCCGCAACAGTCATCAGCACTTTTCCTTCTAAGTATGTGATCTTTTTACAAATTCAAGGATGCCAATTTCAACATGAAAACTGACTTATCTTCCATGTACCATAGGCACTCTTTTAAAAAAAAACACCCTCAGGATTCCCTCCAACCATCACAAAAATAAGTCTAATAATAATAATAAACTAAATCTGATACCCAATTTAAATAGAGCAGCAATGTTATAATCCAACATCAGTAATTTCTCAAGTAGAAAAAGCAGGCCATAAAACACCAAAACCGATATCCTTCTTAACTTGAAATACAACATATAAAGATGGACTATGAGGCTTACTTACAAAATTTCACATGAACTCAAAGCTTCTGACATGCCATTCCCTTCTCTTTACGTACCTTCCAAGACACTGGAAGGGATTTAGAGGAACTTGCTGTTAAACGCAACTCACAAAACTCTTGCAAGATTTTTGCTTTATTCAGTTCTCATTTGTACCAAGTAGAGGAGGGATAGGGATTCTTGGAGTTAAATACCATTCTTAACAGTATTAAGATGTATTCAAGGACGAGTACTCTGAAAGACAGACACAAATCCATACTAGATTGCCACTTCATGATGCACACCTACAAGATTTTCAATTGTGAATTCCAAACACGATCCTTTTGTTTGGATAAAACTCCGGTACTCCAATGGGCTAATGAAAACAAAGGGTACGAGATAGATTTCAACACTTTTCTGTAAACCAATACAGCTGAGCGGAAATGGATGGCAATAAAATATGCAGATAAGCATGTTAATATTCAGTCCCGTTGGTCAGGATATTTTGTATGATGTGACATGTCTTAAGCAGCCTGTGAACCTACATACCTATCTGTGGTCAAGAGCTTACTTTGCATCTCCCAAGTAAATTGTTTAGACAGGTGGAAAGAATTAACTAAGTGCAAATTGCTGTGGGCATACTCATATGGTTTGAAAGTCTACTCTAACCTGGTGTCTTGAAATACTGAAGCAGGACTATATGTCATATAGTTAAATACTCATTTACTTGTTCCCTTAATTTGATGCCTAAGTTGGAAAGGTGAGAAATGTGCTGGATAACCTACAGGTAAAATAGAATAATGTATACTTTGTGCCTGCAAATATGGCCCAGTATCCCAATATGCTGGATAAGTGGTGGGCATTTGACTGTCAGTAGCGTCCTTATCTTTTCCATTACCGAAAAAAAAAGTAAAATAACCAATACTTACTCTCCCCTTGGGCTAAAATGAAACACAGTTGTTTATTCCTCTTTTTCACCTGTTTTAGTTCACTCTAGAATATGAAAAAATATAAAAGAACAAAACGGTCAGAGAGGTTAAGCAAGAAAAGTAATTGTAACTTGGTATTGACAATGCTAATTTGACAAATCCCTTATAAGCAACAGCAAAAACAACAATGAAACAAACAAATCGAAACAAACAACAAACACACAAACCAACATGAATGCACTAATAATGAAATAGAATAATAATCTTAATTGAGTAATAAGGGTGCTCCTCTGTAATATCCTTAATAACTACAGTAATAATAATAACAATAATAATAATTTAACCTTATGTAGTGCTTAATCCTTAATAAATATATATATTTACAGAGCTCAAAACACTTTACAAACCTATGAATATATAATATTAAATGAATGAAAGAATAAACAAATGAATGAATAAGTGAATAAACATGTAGTTATTTAATAAATAAATTAGGAAGTAAGTAAACCAAAGAAAATAAATAAAGGAGTAAAACCAAACAGCCTAGACTAACGAGAAGAAAGCTAGAACTCTTCAGTGACCTTGTTGGATGTATTTGTCGCTTTCACACTGTGTGTACTACAAATGAGTGGGCCTGTCTTCAGGGATGCTTTCTGCATTTGTGTGTCTTTAAATAAGTTTCTTCGCCTAACACCCACATCTCACACTGTTCACTTGTTTCGGAAGATTTGGTACTCAATCATAAGGCCATGCAGGAGCACCGAGTCCCTTTCAACCTAACTCGAAAACCAGGCTGCGTTTATATCAGGACCCATCCCGCTTCTTATCAACGCATAGAAAGATGCGGCTAGATCACAACTGGATCATCAGATGATGTTTACTTAATGTTCGGTTGCTGTTATTCTTGCAGCTACTATTCCTACACCTCCTCTTCTTAAATACTACTACTGCTGCTGCAGCTGCTCTACTACTACTACTACTACTACTACTACTATACTACTACTACCACCAAAGTAAAGTTGGTCCTGTATCCATGGCTGAGTATAATGGAATTAGGGTAGAGCCCTAATTATACAAGGCATGCGACATAGTGTGGTAGTTTGCCATTACTTTCCATGCCACCGTTACTTCCACCAAGTGTAGAAAGATCTAGCTATCCATTTATACTGCTGGGTGAACAGGGGGCCCAATAAAAATCCTCTGCCCAGCTGGGTTTGAACTCGGGCCACCTTGCATGGCAGTCAGCCGTTTTACCAATTGAGCTACACAGTCAAATCCACTACAACTACTATTTCTACTACTGCTATTAATACCACTACTACTACTAATAATAATAATATTAATAATGATATAGCTACTGCTACTATTTCTACTACTGCCACTGCTGAATTTCAATTTCTGACGAGAGAAATCCGGGCACTTCTCAGACAATGAAATTCTCAGAAAATCAAAAATTTTCAGATCGGCGCCATGCCTGATATATATACATGTGCCTTTTTTGAAAATGAATGAAAGTAAAAAGATGGACAACATAAAAATGGACACTTATAAAAATGTGACCAAAACAAATGAGTTTTAAAATTGTTTAAGTGTTTTAATTGTCACTTTACAAATGGTCATTGCCCTTAAAAATTATGTAACAGATGGGTGCATCTCTATAACAGGACTGTTCTAAAACCAAAAAGTATTGATGATTTCATTATTCCGATTGCATCTAATAAAATTTGATGCTAGGATTGATTTTCTAAAGGTTGTAAAAAAACAGTAACTGAATAAAATGAATGAATTTATCTATGTATCTGTATTAAATATCTTGACATATATCATGTAAGCTCCACTGAAAAGTTAAATCTACTGATAAAATGTACCTCTAATGTCTCAACTTTATCAGTGAGTTCTGCTATTCTCTGATCCTTCCTTTCAAGGTCATCCCGAAACTTAGCCATGACAGCATTGTCAGTGGTGTATTGCTTGAAGAAAAGAAAAAACATTCTTTATCAGCAGAGATAACTTTTAGACAATTTCAATAAAATTATTTGAGGAATTTTTTTTTTTAACAGAAAAAAGCAAATTCAATACAGGTTGTACATAACATGCAACTTAAATTTTATGTGATTGATAATAAGCCAAAGAAACCATGAATACACTGTGGATCTATTTATGTATACACTACAAATGGTTAGGCCCTTTTCAGACATAGCTGTGATTCTGCATTCTAATTGATCTACAATTTTGTCAGTTGGTGTGATACGGTTTGATGATATCTAACAGAGGACACCAAAAAAAAAACAAACAATGTCATCACAATTAAGCCACTCTACAAATACAGTGTGAGATTCTCCAGAACATTCTAGACCTATAGCAAGAAAAGGAGAAAATTATTTTTCCATACGATATACATGAAATATCAATGATCACAAATGGATTCATTCAGAGTCAAATTAAAACAAACTACTTGATGCAAAATATTACCTGAAACATGAAAATCCACAGGCCAATAATTGACAGCTGGCACCATAGAAAAGAACAAAACAAATCTACATTTCCCTAAGCCCATAAAAGAAAAGTGTACTTCAGCTCTTAGACGACTCTGGCTTTTAAGCCTGAAGCTTACATCTCAAACAATCAATACAAGAATGAGGAAAGAATCTTCCAAAAACAAAATGCTGCTTTCCAACAACAGCCACAGCACTGTAATCTTAGCATCTTGAGATGCAAAATAAATTCAATTACGCAAATATGACACCTGAGTATAAAAGTTAAGAAGGAAGTGACTAACTTTACGATACTTTTCCTGAATCTTTTCATGATTTATAATATGTTGTGCTTCATCTTCAACAGAGTTGAAGAAAGTTGGATCTTGTTCTGTGGGAGGCACCCGTAACTGAACAGGAGGAGGTTGGACTGTGCCGTTAATTTCATCTGTGAAAAGACAATGAAATGGGCAGAACAGACATTGTTTATACAAAACTAATTCCACAGTGTGAACATATTCACCATGCTTAACAATACACTTTACTCCCAAGGCCAACAACAACAAGGAACACATGAAACATGACCTCAGTCGTTCGACATGAATACATTTTTTATGATGAGGGCAATGTTTTCTTTAAGCTGCATGAGGTAAGCCATGATCACATCACCAATGACCAGTACATGTATTTAAGTCTTGAAACCCTGACCTCCTGGGCCATATTCTTCAAAGTGGCTAAGGTTCATTTTCTTCTTACTAAAATGGATTGAAGGTAAAACACTGCATTTAAAAATAAAGGAACCACCAGCAGTCAAATTTAACACATTGGTTGGGAGCTGTAAAATGTTTGGAGCGGTAGCGATATAACTGAAAATTAATGTTTGGTTTTACTACAATTTTGTTTTTGATCACAAAATTACAAAAGAAAAAATGGAAAGTCAATGACTGTTTCCAAACTATCAACTTCATCGACTTCCTATGTATCGCTGCTTGCCCAGTCTCAAAAAGTAGACAATTACTCAAAAAGTAGTTAATCTTTGGTGTTTTATATTGGATTTTCAGCATTCAAACAAACAAAGATAAAAACAATTTAGATTGATGAATAGCTAGATATAGATGTAATCATAATTTAAATTGAGAATCTATATTTTCAGTTTTTAAATGATTTTGTCTGTTCACTTGTGTGCTTGACGTCTAGCTCTGGAACTAGAAATCTACATTTTTTTTCTCTCAGCAAGCTTATAACTAATAGATCTAATTGTTATCTTTGTAATGTGTTGTTAGATTGCTAGATCTATCATGTTTTAATGGGGGGGGTTTCAGTTGTGTGTGTGTGTGTGTGTGTATGTGTGAATAACTTTGAAGTTACTGTAATTTTTCTTTGCATGTATAGAAATGTTAATGTCTGCATATCATGACTGCTCCTCTCTACTTATTGATGTCTTTGCCTCTATCTACAATCCTTTAATTCTCTCCATCCTCTTTCAGTTCAAAGAACCGGATTTCCAGCAAGTTTTAAAAAATTTAACAAAAAATAGATTGCTCATATGAAGGTTGTGTCAACATCAATTCACTGTCTAGCAATACCAAGATTCAAGATACCCATGTGAGAACCAGACGGTAGCTTATTCAAAAGCCCACGGCCAGTCATGAATACAACATGAACATGAATGGTTGTGATCGCACTGATCAGCAGGGTCACATACTACGGTCTTTTTGAGCGAAAGACATACAAGTGGTGGAAGAAACTTTTCCATTGGCTTTTTGAGATCGCTCAATCCAATTCGTATGTGCTTTTCAACCTGACCCGACCAGAAGGCACCAAAGCAAAGGGGTTGAAGCAATTCAAGAATCTGTTGGTTGATCAGCTGATCCTTGCAGGAGCTGCTGCAAACAACTTACCAAGACAGCCAACACCAACTTACCATCAGGAAAATACAAACGTCCTTGCCAGGACCAATGACAAGCAGCATCTAGTCATGTGGGTGGCAGCTGATCGTCGCTGTGCCTTCTGCTCAACCCCAACGTCTCGCAAGAGAACAAATTTTGTTTGCATTGGATGCCCCAACACCCCTCATCTGCATCCGAAGGATTGTTTTCTTGCTTTCCATAAAGCATAATAATGTTTCTACTCATTACAAATAATGTAAATAGTGTGGTGTAAATATGTGCTGATGTGTGCGGATTTTTCTGTAAATATTTCACAACGAGCATGTTTGGATTATGCAACAATTTGAGACATGATGGATAAATAATGAACATCTAACATTTTTTCCTGATGGATATACATCAAAAGAAAAGACTCACAACAGTTTCCAGTCAATATGAAGGTATTTTATATTTTTCATTGCTCCCCAAATATATTTTCTCCTTATTTTTTCTTCCAATTTCAATCGCGTATCTGTGAAATATCACTCTGCCACTTCCCCATATACATCCTAATGTCATGTTTGTTATATTTTTCTGATAGTCTAATCCCTTCTGATTATTTTGATGTATAACACTTCATACTTTGGGGCAGTAATAAAAGCAGGCGGGTCAAATAAGTCAAGTCACTGACTATTTCTTTTTAGTGCCTTCAAAAGGGCTCCGTCCAATCGGGAATTTGACCTCCGGGTTCGAATGGCTGATTAGGTCGTTAATTGACTGATAAAAATTAACTGGCGGATTTGATAAAACGATTTAGATCATAGATATATCGCCGTTGTGTGTGACATTTTGTCGTTTGTCTTAGAAAGAGAACATGGAAAAATACCCCAACAACATGAAAAGTCATTTTACATAATTTAATGAACAAGATCCAAAGCTGAAGGAAAGGAAGTTCAAAGGCCTTTCCACATAATGAGGAAATCTAGAGAATGAAATTCAATTTTGGCACTGTTTAAAACGTGATTAGAGACTTGGATGCATGGAACACAACGTTTCATTTTTAATGTTAAAAAGAAAACTACGTGGCAAAGCTATACTAAGCAAAAATGCATGTGGCAGCAACCCCTTTGTGACTCCTTGAAAGTCTACATCAAGAGTCCTATGATGCTCAAGAATGTATGGAACTTTCCTTTACATTGAGTACCAATTAACGGTCCAGAGGAAATAATGATTCTCTTTCTCATGACATGAATGAAACTGATGAAAAAACCTTTTGATGATATAATGAGTGGTCAGCTTGAGCACAATAAGCCTGCCACTCTTCATTAAACTCATATTCATCCTTTGTCTGCCATCGATGGTCATGACATTTTGAAAAGATTGTCACATAAATACGCACATATTTTGCTGTGTTGAAGATGGGCACTCCCAAGAGGTATTTCAAACCTTAAGCACAGTGTTATGTAATAAAGGCGTTTTTAATTTTGTTGGATTTTTCTTCATTAGTTCACATGATATCATTTTGACAGTAACGTTGACACAAATGTCAAATTTATCTGTAGTCATTGCCTCTCGGCATTTCACATCTTGAACACATGGAGTGGAATAAGAGTCTGATGCTTTGGTTGTTTTTAATTTTCCTTATTAGTTCACATAAGACCGATTTGACAGCAACTTTGATACACATGTTTGAATCTATGTCTCTAGGCATTTCAAATCTTGAGGACACCAGGTAGAATAAGAAGTTTAATTTTTGAAGTGCTATTCAATCTGTTGAATTCCCACAAAAGTGTACACTGAATTGAAAGACAAGACAGTTGAAGTAACTAAAAGGTACGCAACATAAATCTCAATATATGCATCCATGAATGTGATCATTGGAATTCTCGATCCATGGCTCTTCTCATTTCAGTGATTGCATTTTTTTATTATTTTTTTTTTTGGTATTTGGATGAGAACAATTTCCGTGCGTCTCTCTAGTATGGCGCACATGGGTATAGGAAAGAGATTCTGGTGATTCGTGTTGAAGATAAATGAATGCCAATTTAATGCTGGCGGCTATGTTGATGATATCAGGGGGTAGCTAGGTGGGAGAAAATGGCGGTGGCTAAACCATACATTGAGGAAGCCACCACGAAACATCACAAACCACTCATTGCAATGGAATCTCCAGGCGAAAAGGAAGAGAGATAGACCAAGAACAGCGTGGGGGAGATGCATGGCGAAGGATTTGAGTCAAAGAAGATACAGTGCTGGAACACGTTCCGGTAACTTGCCAGGGCAGAGATGAGTGGAGAGCTGTCGTTGGTGGCCATGATGATGATGATGATGATGATGATGATGATGATGATGATGATTATGATGATGATGATGATGGTGGTGGTGTTGGTGATGATGATGATGATGATGATGATGATGATTATGATGATGATGATGATGATTATTTTTTTATGCTCAGATATGGAAACCTGGTGCGTTTGGTCATTTAAAACTGACTTGATCGTTACTTTTCTATGTTTCTGTAAAATCAATTAATCATTTTCTTATTGCAATGTATTGAATAGTGGACAAAATATAATTGTAAGAGTTGAAAAAAAAAGTAAAAAACCGATATTGAATATCTATAAATAAGTAGATAGATGGAAACGAAAAAGATGACTCATGCAAGTAAATAAGTAATAAATAACTAAGTGCATGATGGCTGATACCCAGCATTGAAAACTAGGGAAACTCG
>JAOWAY010412370.1:0-14609 GCA_028565895.1 Goniobranchus geometricus | reverse complement strand
GAGAGGGGGAGGGAGGGAGGGAGGGAGGAGAGAGAGAGAGGGAGGGGAGGAGGAGAGGCAATTCAATTTACTTACCCTTATCTTCAGAGGAAGATGATGTATCAAAAGCTTACGTTTTGCAATAGTTTCAACCTTTCATGTAGACACATAAGATATCTTTTGACATCTGGTCGCAAGCTTCCTAGAATAGTCTAAAACTTTGACATCTCTCATTAAGTTATATGATAAAACAAAAACAAAAGAAATTCTACATTTTTCAACCATTTACTTAATTTGTATAAGCCAGAACAGCAGCCAGATAGCATGTCTTCTTACATGCAATCCAAATAGCATGTGTTTTATCTTTCTTTTCTCCATGTATCAGGTGCTTGCCGCTTCATATTCCAGACATAATACTGGCGTGTTCCTTATTTCGCTTTTCATCCCAACCATGCCAAATCCAACACATCTGTTATTATTGTACCACATCTGTTGTGTCCAGATCCTACTCTTTTACTTTTTCCTTTCATCTGGCAGACTTCCCTTTTTGGAAACAATTTTACCACAAATGATGATCAACAGATTTTCAATCAAAATTAATTTTCATTGAATTCCAAACTCCATCTCTCTACCCTTTCCCGACCATAATCCTCAAACCTCGTAACAAGTCCACACACTAACAATGGGGCTGATCTTCAGTATAGTTGCTCAAGTCATTCCATTCACAGCACTAAAGCCCCAAGCCACAACATTTTTCTTCTTCTCCCTCTCTCTCTCTTTCTCTTGGATAACCTAAATTTTCACATCATGCAGATGTCTCCTCTTCATGAAACCCTTTTCCCAAAAACCTCAGTCCATTTTGATTAAATCCGCCAACTTTGCATTAGCCTTCTAGTATCTTCTGGTTCATCCTAAATCACTCTTTTACTGGCTTAGTTCCCTTTATCCCATTGGGAGCCGACAGTAGCCGAAATAGCTTATCATAGCTTAGCGCAAGAAGTGTCAAAATATGATAATGATTTGGACAGTTGATAATCATAAATCTATTGACATGCACTTGGGTAAGGCGCTTTACTCACTCTACCTCATGTGCCTCGAGTGCAAATAGGTAGGCCTACTCAGCTTTAGGCAGCAAAATATGACCGAATCCTAGAGTGGTGTGCTTGATCTGCTGTTCCATTGAATACTCCCCAGGGAGTTAAGGTACTGGCTTGGAATGGCAGAATGACCTGCTTGGAGGGAGTATAAACAATCTTTTGTCACTGGAATAATTTTCCATTTTCCATCAACTAGGACATGTTTCATCATCTTCTATTTCTCTTCATCTTCATTTCTCTCTTTTAAGATCACAACCTCATGTCTTCTCAAAAAACTTATGTTGCTTCACCTATCCAGGTATCTCTGGTATGAAAGATTTGATTGTATTCTCTCTTTTGCTCACCCTTTATCCATTTATGTGACAACTCTTGACTTCTCTTTAACTATAGATTCTTTATCTGGATTCCATCCTATCATCTGGCATTTTCAATGTCAAGTGAAGACTGATTCTGGTGACTTTGATCCATTATTGGCGTGAGTGGGCTAATGTGTCGCATATGTGCAAGAGGTACACGCTAAGAAGATCTGCCAAAAGATAGAAGAACAAGGCGAGACAAAGAGTGAGAGAATGAGAGGAGGGGGGTATATAGACCATAAAGAGACTAAAAGAAATGGGAGCCGGGATAATGGGGTAAGGAGTCAAAATTAAGAAAACCTATTGGGTCAAAACAAACAAAACAGTGGGGGTCATAAATCAACTAAATGTGGAAAAAGGTAACGAAATGTTGGAGAAAATGCAACAAAATATTTGGGCATAATCAACGAAAGTTGGGGTAAAAAAAGGAACAAAGGAAGACAAAAAAATTAATTAAATAAGTCAACAAAATCATCTAATCACCATCTACATGACAAAAATATTTTATGACCACTAGATAGAAGCCAATAAAATCTAAGAACTGAGGACAATAAGCATGAAAATGCCCTTACTAAATAGGGGCTGAGAGATACATAGCAAAAAAATGCCAAATGGAAATGAAGAAAGGCCTTTCACACTGCAACAGTCAAAAAGAATAACCATGCAAACACACTGGACTACCAGAAGGTGGGTTATACTATGCTGAAGCAGTGGCAGTCTGGCAAAATGGTGCTAATGCATCAGACTCTCATAAAAACAAAGCAGAATTCAGGAGAAGCCGTTGCTTGATTGATAGAAGACCACTGATAGTCAAAATAGATCTGCTTGTTGTCCTTGTATAAAGGCAATTTATGATGATGCAAATAAGTGAAGATTTCAAATAGCATATCACAGCACAGCACAGCACAGCACAGCACTTCCAAACGAATAATCCCAGGAAAATGAATCAGCAGTCCTGTCCCAAATAATTGTGTGTTTGTCTATTATACTGCTATTGAAGACTAAGTACAAGCACACCTTTCAATCTTGTCTTTTTTTTTTTTCTTTTTTTTTTTTTTTTGTAGGTTAATCAATGATGTCTTGTATAGATTTTTGGGGTTAGTCAAAGATGTTCATTCAAACAAAACAACACAAACAGAAACAAAAACACAACTACAAGGATGCCTTTGACCCTTGTCTTGAACAAATGTTATTCAAAAATGTCCATATAAGAAACACACAAACTAATAGGTGCCTTTTCCCATTGTCTTGGATAGTTGTTTGTTTTTTTTTAGGTTGGTCAATGATGTAAATAGAAGAAAATCACAAACTAAAAGGTGTCTTTGACCCTTGTCCGGGATAGGGTTTTTTTAGGTAGTCAATGATGTTAATACAAGAAAATCACAAACTCCAAGATGTCTTTGATCCTTGTCTTGGATAGGTTTTTTTAAAGGTAAGTCAATGATGTAAATACAAGAAAATCACAAACTACAAGGTGTCCTTGATCCTTGCCTTGGATAGGTTTTTTTTAAGGTTAGTCAATGATGTAAATACAAGAAAAACATAAACTTCAAGGTGTCTTTGACCCTTGTCTTGGATAGGTTTTTTTTTAGGTTAGTCAATGATGTAAATACAAGAAAAACACAAACGACAAGATGTCTTTGACCCTTGTCTTGGTTTTTTAGGTTAGTCAAAGATGTTCATACAAGAAAAACACAAACTACAAGGTGTCTTTGACCCTTGTCTTGGATAGGTTTTTTAATGTTAGTCAGTTATGTAAATAGATTTTTGGGAGGTAGGTTAAAGATGTTAATCATAAAAACACAAACTACAAGGGTGCCTTTGATCCTTGCCATTAATAGATTGTTTTTAGCTTAGTCAAAGATGATCATCATACAAACACAAACTCCAAGGGTGCCTTTGGCCCTTGCCATGAATAGATTGTTTTTAGGTTAGGCAAAGATGATCATCATAAAAACGCAAACTACAAGGGTGCCTTTGATCCTTGCCATGAATAGATTGTTTTTAGGTTAGGTTAGGCAAAGATGTTCATAATAAAAACACAAACTACAAGGGTGCCTTTGGCCCTTGACATGATTAGATTTTTTTTAGGTTAGGCAAAGATGTTCATCATAAAAACATAAACTACAAGGGTGCCTTTGACCCTTGTCATGATTAGATTGTTTTTAGGTTAGTCAAAGATGTTCATCATAAAAACACAAACTACAAGGGTGCCTTTGACCCTCTTCATGATTAGATTGTTTTGAAGGTCAATCAAACATATTCATCATAAAAACACAAACTACGAGGGTGTCTTTGACCCTTGTCATGAATAGATCGTTTATGGGTTGGTAAATGATGTAAATACAACAATATCTTGAATAGATTTTTTTGAGCTTGTCAAAGATATTCACACATGAAAACACAAACTAAAAAGGTGGCTTTGACTCTTGCCATGAAGAAATTTTGGGGGTTAGTCAAAGATGTTCATGCATAAAAATACAAACTGTAAGGATGCCTTTGACCCTTGTGTGAACAGATTTGTTTTAGGTTAGTGTTGATGTTTATACAAAAAAAACGCAAACTACAAGGGTGTCTTTCACCCTCGCCCTTGTCGTAAATAAATTTTCAAAGTGAGCCACTGATGTTTATAAATAAAAGAATTTGAATTGTATGGTTACTCTCTATCTTTGTTTTGCAAAGATTTTGTATTTTTCTTAGATATTCATAAATTTTAAAAAATTGAATTCCATGGTTACTCTCCAACCTAATCTTGTGTAGACTTTGTATTTTTGCCAATGTTGATAAATAGAAAATTTGAATTTCATCATTCCCCTCCACCCCTTGTCTTGTATATTTTTGTGCTTTTTGTCAATAAAGCTCATAACTAATAACACTTAAATTGATGGTTACCCCCCACCCTTCTCTTGAATAATCTGTGGTTCGTCAATAATGCCCATTCATACAAACGCTTGAATTTGAATTGCAAGAATCCTCTCTCACTTTGGTCTTGTGAAATTTGTTACACTTGTCAATGATGTCAACAAATAAAGACACTTGAGTTACACAGTTACCCTCCACCCTTGCTTGTGTTGATTTTGTGTATGTTGATGATGCTCAAACTCTTTAATTGTCAGACTGCCATCCACTCTTAATTTATACAGATTTTATGTGTATGTAAATGATGCTCATAAATAACAATCCTTGAATCTCACAGCGGTTACCCTCCACCCTGGTTTTGTATCAGTTTTGCTTGATTGTTGATGATGCTCACAAAAGAGCAAGAACACATGAATCCCATAGTTACCCTTCACTCTTCTCTTGAATAATCTTTGTGTCTTTGTCAATGATGTTTGTTTACAAAATCATTTCACTCACACAGTTACCCACCACTCTTTTCTTTAATTTATGTTTGTTTGTCAATGATGCTCATACAGAAAACACTTGAATCCTATATGTAACCATCCACTCTTCTCTTTTATCTTTTTCTGCTTGTCGATGATGCTCAGAAAAAAAACAAACAAACTTGAATTACACAATTACCCTTCACCCTTCTCTTAAATGATTTTTGTGTATTTGTCAATGATGTCCATAAATAAAAATAATTGAATTGCTCAGCAGTTACTCTCAATCTTTGTTTTATGCAGATTTTGCTTGATTGGTGAAGATACTCATAAAAATCAACACTTGAATTGTACAATTGTCCTCCATCCTTGTTTGAATAGATTTTGCTTGATTGTTGATGATGCTCATTAAAGAAATATTTGAATTGCACAGCAGTTACCCTCCGTCCTGGATTTGTGTAGATGTAGCTTGATTGTTCATGGTGCTCATAAAAAAAACCACATTTGGATTGCAGTTGCCCTCCACCCTTGTTTTGCACAGACTCTGCTTGATTGTTGGTGATGCTTATAAGAAAAAATAATAAAAAATTTAAAAAATTCTTAAATGGAATCACATGGTTACCCTTCACCCTTCTCTTGAATAGTCTTTGTGTGCTAATCAATGATGCTCATGAATTGAAATACTTGAATTGAAGTTATCCTCCACCCTTCTCTTGAATAATCTTTGTGTGTCAATAGTGCTCATAAATTGAAATATTTCATCGCAGTCACCTTCCACCCTCTCTTGAATAATCTTTGCTCTTTTGTCATTGTCGCACATAAATTAAAATACTTGAATTACACAGTACAGTTGACCATTCTCTTGAATAATCTTTGTGTGTTTGTCAATGATGCTCATAAATAAAAATACTTGTATTTCAGTCGCCCTCCATCATTCTCTTGAATAAACCTTGTGTGTTCGTCAATGGTGCTCATAAATCTTTTAAAAACTTGTATTACAGTTACCCTTCTCTTGAATGATCTTTGTTCTCTTGTCAGTGATGCATTTATAAAAATTAAAATACTTGAATTGCAGTTACCCTCCCCCTTCTCTTGAATAAGCTTTGTTCTCTTGTCAATGATGCACATAGAGTAAAATATTTGAATTGCTCACTTACCCTCCACCCTTCTCTTGAATAATCTTTGTGTGTTTGTCGATGGTGCTCATAAATAAAAGTCCTTGGATTGTGTTTACCCTCCATCCTTCACTTGAATGATCTTTGTGTCTTTGTCAATGGTGCTCATATATAAAAGTCCTTGGAGTGTGGTTACCCTCCATCCTTCTCTTGAATGATCTTTGTGTCTTTGTCAATGGTGCTCATAAATAAAAGTACTTGGATTGTGGTTACCCTCCACCCTTCTCTTGAATAATCTTTGTGTCCTTGTCAATAATGCTCATAAATAAAAGTACTTGGATTGTGGATACCCTCCACCATTCTCTTGAATGATCTTTGTGTCTTTGTCAATGGTGCTCATAAATATAAGAACTTGGATTGTGGTTACCCTCCACCATTCTCTTGAATGATCTTTGTGTCTTTGTCAATGGTGCTCATAAATAAAAGTCCTTGGACTGTGGATACCCTCAACCTTTCTCTTGAATAATCTTTCTTTTCTTGTCAGAGATGCACATAAATAATAATACTTAAATTGCAGTAACTCTCGATCCTTCTTTTAAATCATCTTTGTCAATGATGCTCATAAATCAAAATAATTTAATTGCACAGTTACTCTCAACATTCTCTTTAAAAATCTTTGTGCACTTGTCAATATTGCTCCTAAATAAAGATACTCGAGTCCCGTGGCATTTACCCTCCACCTTTCTCCTTAAATAATTTTCAAATGTTTGTGAAAGATGTTCATAAATGAGGGCACTTGATTTGCAAAAATGCCCTCCATCCATGTCTTGAATAGATTTTGTAGGGGTTTTTTCTGTGTCTGCCAATAAAATTTAAAACTCTATAGATTAAAAAACAACTTTGCTTGCATAAATATCCTCCAGCCTTCACTTTAATTAGATATTCTAGACTAAATATGAGAATATTGAAATCTAGCACCTGCATTACTTTAAAAGACAAAACGCACGTATGTGTTTGCATTTAAGTTATACCTTACACTCAGGAGATTAACAGACCGACTTTTGATCCAAGCATCAAAGTGCTTAACCTAAATAACTCTGATTGGAAAAGTACATGTTATGGCAAGGAGTATTATGATACTCTTGTGATGAATGTTATTGTGGTTTTGGTATATGATCACAGTTTGGAAATGCAGCCATGATCAATGCAAAGATTATAATGATTAGAATATTATTTGATATGATATTGCGTACTATTTTAATTTTGAGATTATGTTTTATGTCATTGTAATATGATCACAATTCTGTAATAGGAGCCTTAAAAAGGCTTGCGAACGATGCAACATGCACGGAGTGTGAAGTTATTTCAGAGACCTTTGGTTTTATGGTACATGATAAGCTTCTCAGCAATCATAAAACAAATATATATTTGTGCACTTCAGCATACAAATCTAATATGTTTTTGTTTTGTTCTTGAAAAATAATAAATCATGTACGTTTACCAATGGCATCCATGAATTAAAACACATTGAACAGAATACATCATCCTTGTTTTGAACCTTTTTCGTTTGATTGCAACTGCTGATTTTGAATAAATATGCTGCTTAATTTGATCGGTGACAGCTAGCCTTTGCAGGACCATAAGTTGAAAAAGTGATTGATGAGCATGCTTACATTATAACAGTGAGACTAGCGAAATATCACTATTTCATCCATGGAAATTTCACACCATCCTTCTAAAGACTGTGCAGTGTTTTCAAAAGGAACAACAGATGAGGGGGGAAATGGAAAGAAGAATGAAACGAATGTGGCCCCTTATATGAGGGAAACATGAGAAAGATCTGAGGGGAAAGAATACAGCCTCAAACACAGTGACCTAAATAGAAGAATAAAAGGTCCAAAAAAATCAGAAGAAAAACAGCATGACAACCAAAGATATCCAAATGCATATGCAACATCAAAAAAAGTTGTGCCAAAACTAAGCAAAAATGAAATGAAAGATAGATGGAAATAAAATATAAGAACCACAATCTAACCAACTAGCCTTAACTAAGAGACTTAAATAAATATCATAAAAGAGCACATCCATGCAAAAATGAACAAAAGCAGTGGGGTAGTCAAAACGAACAAAAGCATGGGCAGTAATAAAAAACCAAAGTATGGGTGAATTAATCAACAAAAGAGTGATTTTAAATCAACTGAAAAATAGGGTCAAAATGTCAAAAGCAAAAGTGTGGTGTGAGCTAAATGGGGCTGGGAACCCTAAAAGGAAGAGGAAAAGTAGAGTAATCAATGAAATAAAGAAAAAGAAAGGCTGAAGAAATCAAAGAAGTGGGCCGCGGTCTTTTGCAGACGCAGATTCTCTCCTCCAAAGCATTCTCAGCAAAAGTTGATTTGCACATTGTTTCTTTTTCCAGCATTTCTCTTGATGACATTCTCTTATCTTTATCTCCCTTCCTTCCTTCCTTTTCAGCACAATAGTCTCCAACAACTTTCCGCTTTGGTGTGAACTTTATACCTGAACATTTTTTTGCACCAAGAGCTTTCCTTGATATTGATGGATAAACATTGTTCTCAACATTTCATCAGTAGTAGTTTCATTTCAATTTCGTTTTCTTCCAAAATTACATCAACATGTTTAAAAAAATCTGATGTCATGTTTCCACAAATTTCTTTGCATCTATCAATACTTCTTATGAACGGGTTCCTTTCCATACTTCATGTTATTCACAATCAACCAAAAGTTTTGTTTCTACATGTGATTCCTTGACATCTTATTACCATTGCTCTTTGTTTAGTTGTCATCTGTTGTAGCATTTCCATGTTTACCTACTATGTCTCGCGCTTGTTCTATCTTTTCTATCTCATTCCATTTGCCACTTCAATCATTATTCTTTGTATTAATCTTCTCTCACATTATGTTTATTATCCAATTTCTATCTCTCTCAGCTTATCCTTTATTTTACACTTCCTTTCATCACTTAATATTCGGTCTACTCCTTCGATTTCCTTCCTTTTCTGTGTTGGGATTGCCATTTGCTCTCAAATCATTCCTTTATTCAGACCAGTTCCTTCATGTCATTCATTGGACATTCCACAATTATCAATATTGACTGTAATCAGCTTCTATCACCTTCTTATTGCATCTGTGATATTATTCAGCCTTTGCAAATGCTCACAACAATCTGTGAATAATTTTCGCTCTCGTCTCTATGTTATCCAATGCCTACTTTCATAGGCTATACCTTCATGCTTTCTCACATTTAGCAATTCTGGGAGAGGAGATTCTTACTTCGAATCTATTGTGTTTCTATGATAGGAAGGCACGTTATCCTGACCTATCGCTTGAACTTACTGTGTTCCTAATAAGATGAAAGAGTGAAATTCACAAGGCGAAATAGCAGTCTAAGTTAACAAAAGACCTAAAGACACACACAGGATTCAAAGATAGGAAGATGGGTGGGTAAAAGTCTGTAAACGAAAAATCCTATCAGGGAAAACAAACTGAAAATGGGGAGAAATGTAACTAAAAAGTGGGCTTTAAAAAAACAACCAAGATTTGGGGGCATAAAGATAACAAAAGTTCGTGGGGTAAAAAAGCAACTAAAGAATGGGGAGTAAAAAGCCAAAATAAATGTACACAAATACGACAAATAAGAAATAATCTATATCAAGAGACATCTATAATGATTGAGGTTGAAAACTAACACTATTGATAAGGTTAAATCTAAGACAAAGAAGGATAGATAGATCACTGTATCAAAGGAGACCCGTCATTGAGGGATAAAAGTAAACATCAAGAAAACAAGTCACTTCATCAGTTCCATCGGACACAGAATGAACCAGGAAACAATGAAGTCCGAAATATAGAAAGTCAGGTGTGAAGAATACTGAGAAAGCTTTATCATCATTTTCCTCTTTCAAGGGAAAACATGGATTGAGAAAAGATCAGACAACTGATTTAATCCCTTATAACATTAATGACAAATAAAGGAAAACACAGCAATGTCCTGGTTATGAATGGCAGACTGCATAAAGGAAAAGAAACAATCCAATTTCACAAAGATCATCAAACATCAGAAATGCACTTCATCACATAAAAAATCTGAAAGTTCCTAAGCACAAAAGTATAATATTCACATATATAACACATCTTACATTCAGTCCTTACAGATAGAATAGTTTGAAATCCTATCAAAATTCCAAAACATGCTCTGAAATGGCCTGAAATCCGATGATAGTTTGAAGTGGGCATTGAAAAGGCCTGAAATCCAATCACAGTATGAAATATGCATTGAAAAGGCCTGAAATCCGATCACCGTATGAAATATGCATTGAAAAGGCCATGCATTGAAAAGGCCTGAAATCCAGTCACAGTATGAAATATGCTTTGAAAAGGCCTGAAATCCAATCACAGTATGAAATATGCATTGAAAAGGCCTGAAATCCAATCACAGTATGAAATAAGCATTGAAAAGGCCTGAAATCCAATCACAGTATGAAATACGCATTGAAAAGTCTTGAAATCCAATCACAGTATGGATATATCTATGAAAAGGCCTGCAAACTGATTGCTGTGTGGAAACATGCACTAAAAATCCCTGAAATCCAATCACAATATGGAAATATGCACTACAAAGCTTTGAATCCCAATCATAATATGGAAATTTCCACTAAAACCCTTGAAATCAAATCACAATATTTTATGGAAATATGCACTAAAAAGCCTTGAAATCCAATCACAACATGGACACATGCAACCTTGAAAAAGTCGGTCCATAATGACATAAGAGGGAAATCAAGCCATTCAAATAGGTAGCATTCTCATTGGCCAGTGAAACAAAATTCAACAAAGTTGAATGAATGACCCCAAAAAACAACACACTGAGGTAAAAGCTGCAACAGGATGTAAACAGCTAGTGAGCAGCCAGATAAAAAAAAGGCAAAATGTGATTTGTCTCATCATACTGTGAAGAACCACTGGCATTTCTGATGCCTCAAGTGTGAACACTGAAAATATGAGACCAAAGGAACACTCATGAAAAAGGACAGTGTCCTTGATACAGCAACAGACAGAGAGAGAGAAACTGGGCTTCCAAGGGAGAGAGCAGATTGCAGACCAAAAAAGAGATCATCTGAAGGAGACAAAAAAAAGGAAAAATCAAGACAAGAGGATCAACACCAGTCTGAATGACAAGAAGACAACAAGATCTAATGAAAAACCAACAGCTTCTTTCTAATCTCTCGGTTTGCAAAAGAAAATTTTCAACAGACAAGATCTGGAATAAGCCGTCAGAAAGCAACTGAATCATGGAAAAAAGAATAATTTGAATTTTTTAACCTGCCACATCATAACTCCTAGAAATATTATTACAAATAAATAAAAGATAAAGAAACATAGGTATTAGACAGTAAAGAAAATAAATAGTGGGGATAACAAACAGAAGCTTATGGGGTCAACAAAACTAAAGCTTTGGATTAAAATCAAACAAAGAGATTGGGCCGTACAAAATGAATATGGGCATAAGAACTAAAAAAGAAAAAAAAGAGGATATAAATCTATTTGTTTGGGATGGATGGGCCCTAGATAGTGTAGATGAATCAACCAAGAGAAAAGACATTCTAAAGAGTTTACCCGGAAGCTGTAGCCCATCAGCTTAGTGCATCTACTGTTTAGCTTATCTCATTAGGGGTTGCCATTGCAGATCTTCCACCTAAAACCAGTCATGTCAAATGCATCTTTCTCTGTCTCATCAGAGACCTTATCTTCCTTAATTTCATCCATATATTTTTTCTCAGGTCTTCATCTTTTCCTCATTATTAACATGTGAACATTCTGATGCAGATGTGCTCTTCCTTTGAATATTATATCCAAAGAACTTTCATCTAGACTTTCTTCAAACCTCACCTTCAAAGTATTCTCTCATATGTGCTCATTTAAATCTTGTCCAGTTTTCTTATATCCCATCATCTTCATTTAAACCACCTCAGGCTATATCATATTGTATCATGTTAAGAGTGAGAGAGTACATAGATCTTTAAATACTCTGTGTACGTGGCACAGTCTCTATACCATACATCATCTATGGACAGTAGACCATGATTTAAATCTTCCTTTTCAATTTGTATTATATATCACAAATGACGCAACCCAACACTCTACTCTCCCCCAATATATCACCAAAGCCCTCCTGGGCGCTGAGCTGGGTTGAACAAAGCTGAAATTATTCTTCATCTCTGTTCTCAATTTTTTTGCAACTCCACAATCATATTCTCTTGTCACTTCTAAAATTTCAGTAGTCATATCATAAAGCATCCCTCAAACAATCCTTCAGATCTAGAATATTTTCACTCCATTGTTTATCTTATTTAGGATCTGTTGTTGTTGTTTTTGAGGGGTTTTTTTTTTGCTCTCACCACCATTTAGTTCTATTTCATCCACCCTTCCGAGGACATAAATGGCAAAATCATAAAGACATTAGGTTCTAAGGCTTGAGTTCAAATCCCAGATTTGCCAGGTCGAAGACTTAAGTCTTTTGGAAATACATGAATTCACTGCAAAAAGTTCTTCACTTCACCCTGGGTACCAGCTACACTGGGAAGTAAGTCCTCAATAAACTGGCATCTTTTTATATGGTGGTTAATATCAATCAGTCAATTTAATGACATAAAAACTAGAGGTATCACCTGCCCAACAGGTCTCTAAGACTATGACGGTACTTTATCTAATAATCACCTGTTGGCCACCCTGGTCTGTATACGCTTTAGTCACTTATTCAAACAATTGCCATCTGCTCTTCCTCCCTTCATTACTCTTCCACGGGAGCATTTCACATGTTTGTTCTTTTCTTTTTTTTTAGACTTGAGTCTAATGGAAATATTCTATGCAAAATTTTCCTCAATTCACCCAGGTGTTAAAATGATTATCCGCTCCATTGAAAAGTAAGGATACCACAACCTAGCATCTTGTTCATGTGGTAACACATAATCCAGTCTCTTTAATTCCATAAAAACTACCGATAATATTCACTCCATGGGCCTCTACCACCAATAAAGTACTTCATTTATCCAACAATCACCATTTGGCTACCAATGTCATAAGCTGCTGTAATAACTTATTCTAACCCTTGCCATATGCTCTTTCTCCTCTTTTTTTCTTCTCTCTGCATTGTTCTACAACAGAGGCCTTGAAACAATTCTTTTTTTAAAACATTTTGAAGTTCACAATTTTCTCTTTGTCAGCCTCCATTTCAATAAACCTTTTTCCTCCATTCCAAGTCTCCTCTTGTCATCATATCTCTTCAAGGTGCTTCCCAGTTGAGTATCTTCTTGCTGCTTTTAAAATTTCACTGATTGTATCGTGAAGTATCTCTCAACCATTCCTTTGGATCTAGAGCATTTTTACTGTGCATTTTTTATCTCAACTTTGACCTTTCTTTGTCACACTCACCACTCGCTCTTTCACCCTTTCTACTGCAAAAGTGATGGAATAATTCAAGCATTCGCCTACAAGGCATGAGTTCAAATCCCAGATTTGCAAGGTCGAAGATCTAATAGAAATATTCTCAACAAAATCTTCCTCAATTAACCCAGATGTAAATATGAGTACCAGCTCTACTTGGAACTCACCCTACAACAAACTGGCATCTTGTTCACATGGTTACAAATATCATTCAATTAGTTTAATGCCATAAAAACTAGAGATAACACCTGCTCACAGGCATCTATGACCATGAGGGTATTTTATCTAGCGATCACCTGTTGGCTACTATAGTCTTCATCTGCTTAAGCCACTTCTTCAAACTTTGCCATCTGCAATTTCTCCACTTTTCATTTCATTGCATTGCTCTACCATGGAAGCCTTTAACGAATCTCTGGGTTTCTTTTCTTTCCTTTTTTTAGATAATCATTTCTTCTTTGTTAGCCTCCATTTCCACAATTTGTGAATACGTAGAGATTTACATATGTATCCCTATCATGCATTTCATATCTTTTCTTGTTTGAGTCATAATTGTAATTTGGAAAAAAAGCCTCATATACCAAATACATCTCATTCATTCATTTATTCATTTCCAAAAGCCATTTTTGTACATCCCAAGACTCCTTTCGTTATGTCTCTTCAAGATGCTCCTCGCCGAGTATCCATAGCACATTACATACTTCTCAAAATATCTTTTTTCTTTCAAATGCTAGTGGTTTTAAATCCACTTTTTCAATATCAATTGATAATTTCATGTCCAATAACATCCAAAATCTGCATTTGTAATCAAATCTTCCTTCTTCTCCATTAGTGATCATTAACAATAATCTTGTTCTCATTCATTGGGGATCACATTTAAGTGTTCACAATCACAACCGAGTTTAAACCAAAGACTTACATTACACCTTTCACCTCCAATGCAGTTACCTAACACCAATGATAAATTGGTAAATACTTTGGCTTTTTGCAAGACATCGAAATGAATTAAAATTCAAACACCATACCAATATCCAATCCAGCAAGGTCATGCACATGATGAGGTTTAAGATGAGTGCTCATTTCTTTTCTGGGAGGAATGAAATGCCATGGAATACATATACATGTCAGCAAACTGAAGCATTGAGGCAGAGGGAGATGGGAGGCATGGAAGTGGATTGAGAGAAAGAGGCGTGAAAACAGGCAGAGGAAAAGGGAGGGGAGAGAGAGAGAGAGAGAGAGAGAGAGAGAGAGAGAGAGAGAGAGAGAGAGAGAGAGAGAGAG
>JAOWAY010412259.1:0-14639 GCA_028565895.1 Goniobranchus geometricus | reverse complement strand
AAGGAGTTGTAGCCATCCTTACTAAGTCTTGTACAGTTCTTACAGATTTATTTTAACATTGAAACATCTTTGTCTGAATTGATTTTCTGAAAATTACAGTGCAGGAAATGGAGTGGAAAAGGAAGGCGATTTACGTTTTCTAGAAGAAATGTTTCAGAACCAGTGCAGTACAAGGCATCTACAAGAGATAACAGAAACACTAAACGCCACCAAACTCTTCAACAAACAACTCGGCAACAGTTGGGCAGTGTGTGATCAGTACACTTTGCTGGCCAAGAAGTTCACAGGCTTTCAAGTGATCCTACTTTTCCTACTATTTCCTACTTTTTTTACCCTTCTCCTAGTATTCCTACTTTTGTCTTGAAATTCCTACTATTTCCTACTTTTTCCTACTTTTTATATGCCGCAATTTCAACAAATTGTGCAAGGTTGTATCATGCAGGAATAGGGAGTAAGCCTTGCAGGTGTTCAGGGTTAAAGCCTGGACCACATGTCGCAAGGAAGATTTCTTGATGAACGAATGTTCATCTGGCATGTCCAGTCTAGATGGCTCACACTAATAACAGCAGTGAAACGAGTCACAGGCAGACTAGAAGCAGTTCATCAGTACTTCTTCAAAGATCTGTACCAAAGGCTGCATTCTTAGTCCTTCTTCTAAGCCCTCAGTTGTCCTACTTTTCTCCTACTTTTCCCCTCGAAATCCTTCTTTTGTCCTACTTTTAAAAGAATTTTGGTCCTACTTTTCTCCTACTTTTCACCTGGGTGTGCTTGAAAGCTTGTAATTATTTAATAAGGGAAGAGGTCAAAACAACGGTCCACCCTAGGGACCCAATTTTTTTTTGGGGGGGGGGGGTATTAGCCGCCACCCACCACCTTTTTTCAAAAAAGCTGAATTTCAGGAGCAAATATCAAGGTTAATAAAATAGATATTGATAAAGTGCTTGCACCAACGCCTTCTTTGTGGAGAGAAGAGTCTATAATACAATAAAAAACCAATACCCCTAAATCAGGTTTTGAGAAATTGAGCTCTGAAAAAGTGGGGAGGGGTGGGGTAGGGGGGTATGTGCCGCCACCCACCTCCTCTCCCGACAAAATTGGGTTCCTTAAAAATACCGTTGTTTTGACTTCTTCCCTAATATTTTGAACCACTTCTGTTTTTTCGAAAAACACCTTGAATTCAGAGATTCTCGTTTGGAGCTGTCTTGAGAAGCATTAAGGTGATTCCCCAGTTTTGCTTTGCGCATATTAGAAATTTTGAAATGTTTGCACATTTTTGTCATATTCTAGTGAATGTTGAGCTCTTGAAGACATATCAGGAAAAATAGAGCAAAAAAGTAGTTTTCTTCATAATATATGGGGCTTTTTTAAAAACTAGTTCCAGTCTCCCCTCGGAAATGGGGTAAAAAAGCACATGTTTTGCCTAGACTTTCTCGTTCACATTGTACTGGATAGAGCAGGGAATGATTCTATCTGTTCCGCAACTTTAATTCGTGTTGACCGATTGCTACCCAAAGCCAGCTTTGCTGTCCCAATTTTGGATTCTCGCTATTTATTTTATTTCTATTTTTAATTTGCTATTTAAAAATTTGAAAATGCAGAAAAAAAAAGAAAGACGAATTCCGAACTTGGCAACGATCAGTAAAGTTTATATCCTAAAGTTTTGACGACATGATGAGCGTACCAGAACTTGAAAAGTTACAGTTAATAAACGGGGAAGGGAGGGGGAGAGGGGGGGGGGGGATTGGTGGCGTACTACTGTCCCAGGGACACTCGGCCAACCACAGGCAGCCCGAGGAAAAATTCATCTCAATGTGCGCTGAAGCCGCCATTTTGAAACCGTAGAGTGATACGATTTTTTACGAAGCAGACGAACATGAACTGGAAAGCCTTGTTTCATTGTGTACCAACTCTCCTATTAAGTTTAACGAATACAACATGAATGAAGGAAAGAGACTACTTTCTCGCCCATGGTTTCGAAGGTATGGTCGAGTTTTCTTGTCGGTTAATGGATAATCAAATGTTTAAAACCAACATGTCGAACCTAGTTCAGTCTAGAAAACGAACTTTCGCGTGCAGTAAATCTTTCAAAACTAAAGGAAAGAAATAGTAATTTCTTTACTACAGTATATATTGTTGAAAGGTAATCGAAAAAGTGCTCGCCAAATTTCGAAGAAAATCACTTATCTAGTTGGCCTAATTATGAGTGGTTGGCATGGGTATATATAACATACATGTACATACACTGTAATTGTAACTGAGTGATAAGCCTATTTAAGGTGTTTGGCAAGTCCTCAACAGTGGACTTGCCTCAATGTGGAATGGTTTTAGGGCTTACAACTGCTTAAAATGGTTCCACAAAATAGAATCCTTCAACTACAAGACTCAAGAGCTTTAAAATTGCTTGGAAATGGAGGAACCTCAAAAAAAAACAGTTGTAATTACTTCAAAAGTAAGGTATACATACAACACATTTTAAACACCCTATCACTACCTAAAAAAAACTCAAAGAGAAGGAAATTAATATAAAAATGAAGTTATTGTGTGTACCTGTCCTGTGTACATGTGCATGTTCATACAATACTATGTCTATATGATTAAATCATTCTTAAAAATAGTTTTAGAAACAATTGAAATAGAGAATCAGAGCAAGTCATGTTAAATCAGAGGATTTTTTTAAAAAGTTTTTACAATAACTGTTAAACCTTGATACATTAGGATACACTTGCAAACTAATAGAAAGGCAAACGGAAATACAGCTAGTAGTTTGAAGTGCTACTAGTGTGGGATTTCAAGTCTGTAATGGTGGAAGCTCTTGCACAATTTATCATTCACTAATGTTTTTAATTTTATTTCCAGGCTATGTTTACTTTATGAATATGAGAATCTGATGGTTTTGCATTGGGCTATAACATTCAGGCCCCATCAATCAAAAGGTGAGAGTCAATGGCCACATAATTGTGACTGAGTGACCTTGTACTAAGATAAGGCTATTTAAGGCAGGTAGAATTGCCTCTAATGGAATGATTGTAAGGCTTACAAATGCTTAGAACAGTTCCAAAAAATAGAATTTGAAAAACTATTCCATCAATCACAAGAACTTTAAAATTGTTTGGAAATGGAGGAGACTCACTCCTCTTGCCTGTAAAAAATGTAACGGCCGTCATTATTCCAAACATAAGCTACTACACATATTAAATATCGTATCACTAAAAAACAGAAGACCCTTCTTCCTTGTAAAATCAGTCATGATAAAAATGTCGGCTTTGTTAGATAAAGTAAAAATAAGAGAGATAAAAAATATAGTTAGTACATGTTGTCCTATTGATTTTATGACCACTAGTACTGTGAGTGTATGAAAATTCTCTCCTCAGTCTGCTTTGAACTGCTTTAAAAAGACGCGGGAAATTCTTTTAAATGGAATTAAAAAACTTTCCTTTGTATTGTTGGCCTTAATATTAAGGAATATATGCCATACAACATAATGGCAAGTTTTCCAACTTCAACACCAGATTTTGAGGGCTTGCTGGGTTGAGGTCGACAACATAAGGCAGATTGAGAGATGTTGTAATTTGTGATGTAATCTGTGCACTTCCCTCTGGCAAAATTGAACATTTTGTAGATTATTTAAATAAGGCAATAGAATTCATCCATAATACTAGCAAATGTTGTGTTATTTTAGGAGATTTCAATTTAAACTTTCTTAGCTTTGAGACTCATTCACCAATTGAACAATTTTTTAATAGCGTATTAGTAGGTAGTTTTCCATTCACAAATCCTCAAGTCTACTAGAATTACTCAGCACTCTTTCACATTAATAGATAAACTATATCTTTTTCAATTCTGCTGAATACATACACCTCCGTAAGTGGTAATATCTTATGTGACATTTCAAATCACCTGCCTAACTTCCTAATCACAAACAAATTTAGCTCTCTTCTCTCTAATATTCCGATCTGCCGACAAAATCGTCGTATTTGCATACCTGACCTGTCACGCAAGACGTCATGTAATCTAGTTCAGCTCCGCCGAAGATCGACAGTGACGTTGCCAAACCTACGCTTTGCCGATTGGAATGCCCATTCAATGAACAAAAAGTCCGCTTCTATCTGTGATCTTATTATATCGAACCATCTTGACATTCTTGTTCTCACAGAAACCTGGCTTTCTTCACGATCGAATGAAAATAACACTATTGCAGAAATCACAAATACCCTATCTGATTTTGTCTTTCTACATACCCCAAGATCTTCTGGAACTGGAGGCGGTGTTGGAATTTTACTACGAAAGGGCTTTGAACTGAAACAGAATAACATCTCTTCGTTGCAATCGTTCGAGTATATAGATCTCTCTGTAACGTCACATAAGCGCTCAATCCGTCTTGCCGCGATATATAGACCTCCCCTCTCGAAAAAGAACAAACTCTCATCTTCAATGTTCTTTAATGAATTCTCCATGATACTCGAAGATTTAACTATCACCCCCGGGTACCTACTTATCACTGGAGACTTCAACTTTCACATGGATCTCGCTACCGAGAAGGACGCAATGAAGTTCAACGACCTGCTTGAGTCTGCTGGCTTAAAACAACATATCTTCGGACCAACACATCGGCGTGGCCACACCCTTGACCTGGTTATAGACCGAAAAGAAGATAAACTACTCTCATATGTCAAAACATGCCACGATCTACCGTCAGATCACTTTGCAGTTGTTTGTTCGATTGATGTCCCTAGACCTACACTCACCAAGAAACATATAAAATATCGAGATCTGAAACATATCGATACTCAGCTCTGGAGAGCCGATCTACAGTTATCTCCGTCTAACTGTTCCTCGACATCCACTGAATCGATCACCGATCATTACAACTCTACCCTCCTTGAGCTCTTGGACAAACATGCCCCAATAAAATCACTTAAAGTAAGACCCCGTCCTAATGCACCTTGGTTTACCAAGGACCTGCGGAAGTTGAAAAGGATGAAACGAAGACTCGAGAGGAAATATATGAAGACTGGCCTTGAAATTCACCTCCAAATGTATAGAGCCATGTGTGATACCTATACTGCCTCGCTAGATGAAGCTGAACACCATACTACAAAGCAAAGATCTCAAACTCTAACAATCAGCAGTTATTCCAACTGATTGACAGCCTATTTAAGGTCAAAGCCACTCCTTTCCTGTGACTCCCTACCCGAACTCGCTGAGGCTTTCAGTAATTATTTCCACCAAAAAATTAAGACCTTGCGTGAAGATCTCGAGAACTCCAAAATGTTATCTGAAGAGCCTTCAGTTTCCGTCAACCCAGTTCCTGCTCAAGCTTCTTTTCTGGAATTTGCTCCTGTGACAGAGTCATACATATGTGATCTACTCAAAAAATCTCCTGCTAAGGCATGTCAGCTTGATCCAGTCCCTACTCGCATCTTAAAACAGGATTTAGACCTCCTTGTTCCTACGATCACTAGAATTATCATTACCTCACTAACAGAGGGTGTAGTTCCTTCAGCTCTGAAGAAAGGGATAACATTTCCATCATTAAAGAAGACCAAGACTGACAAGGAAGAGTTTCCCAACTATCGACCAATAACAAACACTCCATTCCTGTCGAAGTCACTGGAGCGCGTTGTCTCAACTCAAACAACCAACTACCTATCAGAAAATGATCTGTTTGCTAAACACCAATCGGCATACCGAATGTTTCACAGTACAGAAACAGCAATGCTACGTGTGACAAACGACTTACTCCGTGAAACCGATTCCGGGAATGAAGTTGTTCTAGTGTTACTAGATCTATCAGCAGCTTTCGATACGATCGACCACACGCTTCTACTGGAGAGACTCGAGCATCGCTATGGCTTTGGGGGATCGGTGCTAGCATGGTTTCAATCATATCTCACAAACAGGGAACAATCGATTGTGGTGAGGGACGTGGTTTCGACTGCTAAGCCTTTACAATATGGTGTACCACAAGGATCTGTCCTTGGACCGCTGCTGTTCTCTCTCTATTTTGCTCCACTGGAAGACGTAATAAAAGCTCATGGCATTAAATGCATGATGTATGCAGATGATACTCAACTTTACTTGTCAATAAGTCGCACAACTAATAGAACCGCAATTCTAACCAAATTGGAACTTTGCGTCAAAGATATACTTATCTGGTGCACCAATAACAAACTAGCCCGTAATCCAAGCAAGACCGAAATCACCCATCTCTCCTCTCGTTTTAAACACTGTGAGTTAATACCCAGTATCTCCATCAATAACATCTCGATAGAACCAGTACCCGCTGCACGTGATCTTGGCATCACCATGGACAGTCACCTAACACTTAACTCGCACATCAATGGTATCTGTAAGGGAAGCTGTGTTGCAATACGCAACATTAGCCGGATCCGGAAATACTTAAATCAAGCTGACTGCGAGAAACTTGTTCATTCATTTGTCACCTCTCGCCTCGACTCTTGCAACAGTATTCTCTATGGCCTACCTGAATCACAGTTATCTAAACTTCAACGTATACAGAACATCGCTGCCAGACTTGTCACTAAAACCAAGAAATCTGCTCACGTAACTCCCGTCCTTCGTCACCTTCACTGGCTTCCGATCTCCTATGGAATTCAATACAAAACTGTCTCACCACTTTCAAGGCTCTTAATGGCATGGCACCTGAGTATATTTCCAACTTACTCCAACAACACAAACCAGTCCGTTCTCTCCGATCAGCAAGTCAGAACCTTTTATCATATCCAGTGCCAAAATCTGTAACATATGGGGATAGAGCTTTCTCTGTCTGTGCGCCTAAACTATGGAACTCCCTACCTTACCATTTAAGAAACTCTAATTCTATTTCATCGTTTAAATCTAATCTGAAAACCTTTCTCTTTCGAAAAGCTTTTAATTGATTTTTTACTTAGGTCGCTATATATATGTACGTATATTTACGAGTTTTTATATGTAAATATTTACCTAGCTATATATATATGTATATGTATACTTTATTTTTAATCTTCATATTGTTAGAGCATTGAGCTTGTATAATGCCCCAAAAACCTTTATATTATTATTATTATTATTATTATTATTATTATTATTTTTAAGAGAGATTATTGGAAGCTTAATCGACGGTTATTTTGAAGTGACGTTTCGTCTGTTGACTGGACTACTATACTTCCTGAAAGCATTCTATTCACAGCTAAATGGAATCATCGACTTACATTCCCCACTGTCTCGACAGCTCTCTAATAGAGAAGTGAGGTAAAATGACCATTCGATCGGTAGTTACTAAAACATGGAACTAGCCAAAACCCACCCAAAAAGCAACCAAACCCACTCACAACCTACATCGGGAGCCAATTAAAACTATCAGCAAAATTGGTTAAAAGTTCGTGTTTACATTATGCTGATCTGATCACAGTGGGACTATACCATTGACAGTTTACTATGCTTGCTAAAAAAATCAAACTGAAGTGAAAATATAAAGCATATCTTTCCAGACGTTTCTTCTAGATTATCAAAGGTGTTCACTTCCATCCACTTTACTTCTGCAGAAAGAACACTATTGCTAATGCAGTTCTCTGCCCTCGCCCATCCCGATATTATAATTGGGAGCAAGAACAGAAAATGCAACTGCCAAGTAAAATTAAATTTCTTCCATCAAAACAAGTACAACGTTTACCTTAGCTATTTCTGTCATTTCAGACTAAAAATGTGTGCTCTGTTTCCCAATTTTTATTTTATTGAATCTTACTACTATAAAATCTTGCATTTAAAAAAAATACCCTGCGCTTATACATGTACAACTTATTTAAGGGCCCCTCTTGCTGAGATTTGCCCCAGACTTGTTGCTTAATATATTGATAAATAAACGTTTTATGTGACAATCAATTTGAGTTTAGAAGAAACCATTCAACTACTCGTGAATGTGCTAGTGTTGATAGTTGATATAATTCAAAGAGCTTATATTGGAGGAGGGTAAATGCTCTTGTGGTATTTTATTGACCTCAGCAAGCAAACAAAACAATGTATGGTATGTAGCAGGGAACAGTTCGTGTCTATTGGTAACCTATGTTAAGTTAAAAGGTATATTTCATGTGATATATGGCACAAGGATCATCTTTAGACCATTTCCTGTTTCTCATCTTTATAAATGACATCACATAAAGTGCTCTAATCTTTTTGACTTTCACATGTTGCGGATGATACCAACCTTTACTATTATAATAAAAGTTTGATAACGTTAGGGATGAAAAAACAATTTCCACCTTGCACATGTAATAAGCTATCGCTTAATGTAAGTAAAACAAGTTGTGTCACAATCTATCCTCCACAAAGGAAGCCCCCTCTCTCTATGCACCTATTCATTAACAGTAACATAGTTAAACAAGGCGAAAGCATTGACCATCTTGGAGGTTTTGTTGATTCCCATTTGAGCTGAAAAAATCAGGTTTCACACAATTTTTATATCTAAGAAAGTTAGTAGAGGTGTTGGGATGCTTCCCCATTTAACAAGCAAACTTTTAAGTTCTTAAACAGTTGTATCATAACACTCAAATCTATCCTTTTTTCACCTATGGTTTATTCATCTGAGGTAACATATAAAGCACTGCACTAAGACCACTCATTAAAATTAATTCTTAAACAGCTATAAAAATGATTACAACACTCTAATATTCTATTCTTTTTTCACCTATGGTTTATTCATCTGGGGTAACATATAAAGCACTGCACTAAGACCACTCATTAAAACTTATTCGTAAACAGCTATAAAAATGATTACAACACTCTAATATTCTATTCTTTTTTCACCTTTGGTTTAGTCATCTGGAGTAATATATATAGCACTACACAAAGACGACTTTCACTTTACAAAAGGCGGCGGTTGGAATTATATCTTTTCTGACATTTTTTAACATTCTAGCCCCTTTTTTATACATTAGCCATTCTTAAACTTGTTAGATTAAAAAATATAATTCTTCATGTGGCAATATGTTTGTGAACAGTTGTCAAACTGCCAAATTGTGCAACATATTTTTTGATCTATTTAGAAAAGTTAATAACATGCATTCCCACAGCACAAGACTAGCCGCTAGGCAAACATATTTTCCATCTGCTAGAACTAATAAGGGCAAATTTAGTGTGACATTTAATGGTTCCAGGATCTGGAACTCGATTCCTGATGTCAAAAAAACCAAGCTCAAAATACTCCTCTAAGTACATAGGGTTTTAAGTCAAATTTTCTAAATTTTTACTGATGCCACTCTTAATTCTTGTCAATTTGATTAGCTTTTTTTCTCTTTCTGTTTATTATTTAGTTATCCTAGTTTGATATATAGTACCATTCCTATTGCAGAACCAGTGTCATTGTATAATTAATTAGTGGCACACTGACTTTGATTAGTTCGCTATTTTCAGTTGGCCATTATGTATCTACTATTTTTCGTAACTATATGACATGAAATGTAATGTGAACTTCCAAGACTAAGAGATACAAATAATCTGTTTTTGTTGTTGTTGTCTGTTCTTAATTCAAGCTTAAAAAACATCTTGCTGAGTCTTTTTCGGTCCTGTCAAAAATTGATTACCCCTTTAGGAGAGAAGGGGGTTAATTTCACCCTCTCAAACAGGCATCCAAATATATTCACTGTGAACATTGGCCCACCTACCTAAGATAAAGTGTATAGTAAATCACGAAAAAGAGTTCTAGGATCCAGCAGCAATATTAACCTCAAAACCCCTGTGGGAAAAAGAACTTTTCAGGACAGTGTGGCCGAAGTTTTGAATAAACTGCTGTTGGGCGTAAGAGATTCTCAAACCTCAACAATTTCTGTATGAAAACATAGACTTTCTTGAAGAACAGGATTCAATAAGAGAAGTTTTCAGTTATTCATTTATGTGTAGTTTTTATAATAGTGTTTATTGAATGGAGTGTGTTTAGGTAATTTTAATTGTTTTTTATATGTTCGATTAATTTAAGATAGGTGTCAGGTAACTGGTTTGTTATCAGCTGAAGAGCTATCATGTTGATATTCTGCCAAAAACTTTTATAATCATTATTGTTATTAACATATGATTATCATCATTATTGATATACTGCGCTTATACATGTACAACTTATTTAAGGGCCCCTCTTGCTGAGATTTGCCCCCAAAAAAGTAAAAATAACCACAACAGAAATTAACTTTTGCTAGCAGGGCAGGCTGACTTTCATCTGGGCCAGGGGGCTGTATTTTGGGATTTTGTGGCATGCCAATATAATTGATGTTGTTGGGAAAACTATCCTTCACCCAAGAGACTCCAAGGACGTTAATCAATAAATTTTAAATCAAATACAAGCCCAGGGAGCTGATTTTTAGGTCTCTCAGGGGTGGGGGGGGGCTTTAAAAGATTGAAATCTCTGCTACTGACAGAAATGAAGCCTTTCTGACTGCCCTTGAAGTCTAAAAAGTTACTTTAAAAAATCTACAGTACACCAGCAATTGTAATAGATTTGTAAACGAAGAGCAGAGATGAGGTTTGCAACACTGTAATTAATACAGTAAGCAGTCTCATAAGTGATGGGGACTTAATTGCAGGTGTTACAAAGGGGGAGTCATTGGAGAAGGGAGTGAGGCTGGGCTTAAACAGGCTCTAGAGGGGGGCTTATTACTGCGCTTATGGTATTTTTATTTTTGAAGAAGGGTGGGGGCAGCCTCTCTTTATTTAGAAAAAACTAGCTCTAAATGATCTAGTTTAAATAACATCACTGCCACTAGAGGAGGACTGCCGGGTTGGTTGAGAGGCCTTTGGCCAAAACACAGATCAGGCAGTATGATTGAAGTTAAAATGATTATAAGCATTATCTTTTCTAGTTAATTAGCTCTAATAATATCAAGTTAAAATGACAACAAACTCGGTCCTTTTGGTGGGTGGGTGGTTTTAGGTTGGTTTTGGCTGGTTCCATGTTTTTGTAACTACCCCATTCGATCATTTGCCCAGTTCCCAATCTTCAAGTTTTTGTCTATTCCCAGTCATCCAAAGCGAAGTAGAGGACAAGATTACTGCCGTTAACGAAATCAACTAAGGCTTGTTTATCGAAACCTTTAGGGATACTTTTTTAACTAGCTATCTTTCTCCCACCATAAGTTCCTTGTAAGTTCAAAACCGCTTTAGTATTGATTGTCCCTGTCTACAAAAAAGGTTTTTATGAGCTTTATTTAGTAATTATTGGCCTATCTCTCTACTCTCTATTTTTAACAGGCCTTGCTGACTGAAAAATCAATGTACAACAGACTTGTTGCTTAATATATTGATAAATAAACGTTTTATGTGACAATCAATTTGAGTTTAGAAGAAACCATTCAACTACTCGTGAATGTGCTAGTGTTGATAGTTGATATAATTCAAAGAGCTTATATTGGAGGAGGGTAAATGCTCTTGTGGTATTTTATTGACCTCAGCAAGCAAACAAAACAATGTATGGTATGTAGCAGGGAACAGTTCGTGTCTATTGGTAACCTATGTTAAGTTAAAAGGTATATTTCATGTGATATATGGCACAAGGATCATCTTTAGACCATTTCCTGTTTCTCATCTTTATAAATGACATCACATAAAGTGCTCTAATCTTTTTGACTTTCACATGTTGCGGATGATACCAACCTTTACTATTATAATAAAAGTTTGATAACGTTAGGGATGAAAAAACAATTTCCACCTTGCACATGTAATAAGCTATCGCTTAATGTAAGTAAAACAAGTTGTGTCACAATCTATCCTCCACAAAGGAAGCCCCCTCTCTCTATGCACCTATTCATTAACAGTAACATAGTTAAACAAGGCGAAAGCATTGACCATCTTGGAGGTTTTGTTGATTCCCATTTGAGCTGAAAAAATCAGGTTTCACACAATTTTTATATCTAAGAAAGTTAGTAGAGGTGTTGGGATGCTTCCCCATTTAACAAGCAAACTTTTAAGTTCTTAAACAGTTGTATCATAACACTCAAATCTATCCTTTTTTCACCTATGGTTTATTCATCTGAGGTAACATATAAAGCACTGCACTAAGACCACTCATTAAAATTAATTCTTAAACAGCTATAAAAATGATTACAACACTCTAATATTCTATTCTTTTTTCACCTATGGTTTATTCATCTGGGGTAACATATAAAGCACTGCACTAAGACCACTCATTAAAACTTATTCGTAAACAGCTATAAAAATGATTACAACACTCTAATATTCTATTCTTTTTTCACCTTTGGTTTAGTCATCTGGAGTAATATATATAGCACTACACAAAGACGACTTTCACTTTACAAAAGGCGGCGGTTGGAATTATATCTTTTCTGACATTTTTTAACATTCTAGCCCCTTTTTTATACATTAGCCATTCTTAAACTTGTTAGATTAAAAAATATAATTCTTCATGTGGCAATATGTTTGTGAACAGTTGTCAAACTGCCAAATTGTGCAACATATTTTTTGATCTATTTAGAAAAGTTAATAACATGCATTCCCACAGCACAAGACTAGCCGCTAGGCAAACATATTTTCCATCTGCTAGAACTAATAAGGGCAAATTTAGTGTGACATTTAATGGTTCCAGGATCTGGAACTCGATTCCTGATGTCAAAAAAACCAAGCTCAAAATACTCCTCTAAGTACATAGGGTTTTAAGTCAAATTTTCTAAATTTTTACTGATGCCACTCTTAATTCTTGTCAATTTGATTAGCTTTTTTTCTCTTTCTGTTTATTATTTAGTTATCCTAGTTTGATATATAGTACCATTCCTATTGCAGAACCAGTGTCATTGTATAATTAATTAGTGGCACACTGACTTTGATTAGTTCGCTATTTTCAGTTGGCCATTATGTATCTACTATTTTTCGTAACTATATGACATGAAATGTAATGTGAACTTCCAAGACTAAGAGATACAAATAATCTGTTTTTGTTGTTGTTGTCTGTTCTTAATTCAAGCTTAAAAAACATCTTGCTGAGTCTTTTTCGGTCCTGTCAAAAATTGATTACCCCTTTAGGAGAGAAGGGGGTTAATTTCACCCTCTCAAACAGGCATCCAAATATATTCACTGTGAACATTGGCCCACCTACCTAAGATAAAGTGTATAGTAAATCACGAAAAAGAGTTCTAGGATCCAGCAGCAATATTAACCTCAAAACCCCTGTGGGAAAAAGAACTTTTCAGGACAGTGTGGCCGAAGTTTTGAATAAACTGCTGTTGGGCGTAAGAGATTCTCAAACCTCAACAATTTCTGTATGAAAACATAGACTTTCTTGAAGAACAGGATTCAATAAGAGAAGTTTTCAGTTATTCATTTATGTGTAGTTTTTATAATAGTGTTTATTGAACGGAGTGTGTTTAGGTAATTTTAATTGTTTTTTATATGTTCGATTTATTTAAGATAGGTGTCAGGTAACTGGTTTGTTGTCAGCTGAAGAGCTACTATGTTTATATTCTGCCAAAAACCTTTATAATCATTATTATTATTAACATATTATTATCATCATTATTGTTCTTAATCGGCTACATGGTACCAGACATTTAATTTTCTATAACAAAAAAGTTCACCGTAATGAAGTTTTCATACAAGGTTTTTGCATTTAGTATGGAGGGTGTTACATCCATTTAAAAGGTTTTGCGAAGTAGCCGTTGGTAGGATGTTTCTTACTAAGTAGCCTCAAGGCCATTAAACTGGTTGTCTGATTTTGATGGACAAATTAGAAAACTTGTATTTGTAGCCAGTTATTAGAAAAAGGGTGTGGCCAATGCTTGCAAGAAATGAGGCTAAAAACTGTTAGTTTCATTGCGTCAGCTGGGGAAAGGGTGCAGTAGACCGCTTTTCTGCTCACGCGTTAGATTAATTTATATAAGTGGCTTTTGGACTTTTCTGTCTAAATGAAGGGGCAAAATTTTAGTGAGGGGTTTCAGAGTAGAGCCATTTTCTTAAGGCATTCATGATTTTTTGTTCATGCTTTTATGTGGTAGTTCTGGGAAATATCCACAACTAATTTTCTCATTAAAGAGTTGAGAGTTACTGATGTATTGTTTAGGGTTCTCAGCAAGCAAAATAATATGACAACTAAAACACTCACAATCAATAAGAACTTCGTAAGTCTTTGCAGCATGCATAGTGTAAAAAGCCCAAGCAATGGATATGTGGATATTTTGTTTGTGCTTTATAGTACTTTAATGGTTGTTTTAATATTCTTACAGGCCTGCACAACCCCATAGATATATGGTATCGAAGCAGCCAATCTGACACTTGAAAGGTATGTGTGTCCTTCTTTATGCCGTTTGCTTCAAAATCATCATAATTTCAAACATTTTTTGATATCATATCTGTTGTAAACAGCTTTTGTTTTGGGAAATTCTTCAATCGTTGCTCCGATGTAGTGTTGAAGTTGCTTATGAAACTACACTATTGTTCTTTCAGAAATCACCCTCATTATCATTATTAGTTTTATCATTATTCTTACTGTAAATTTTTAATACTTTAGTTGTTACAATTATTCTTATTCTTATTACTGTTATTGTTACTATCGTTGTTGATTTTGTTAATTTTGTTTTCTTGTCGGTTAATGGATAATCAAATGTTTAAAACCAACATGTCGAACCTAGTTCAGTCTAGAAAACGAACTT
>JAOWAY010412148.1:0-14655 GCA_028565895.1 Goniobranchus geometricus | reverse complement strand
GAGAGAGAGAGAGAGAGAGAGAGAGAGAGAGAGAGAGAGAGAGAGAGAGAGAGAGAGAGAGAGAGTTGGAAGGGGGGGGGGTTCAGGGGCAATACACATTTTAACATTGACCATCCCTGAGGAACTGCAGATAAGTTGAAATGAGATGGTAGTTGTTATTGTGTCTTTTCCTCTTGGCCCAATAAAGTTGGCTTCTATTTAATCATTATTAAGAAACTTTGATTTGCTGGCACATGTGGATACTCCTTGTTTTTAACCCTCTTTTGGTTGTTTGTCATTCCTCTCTGTTTGTCCTTTTGTCTGACGCTTTCTCTGTGTCTGCCAGTCTGTCAGTCTACATGTGTGTGTGTGTCTTTCTCTCTCCCCCCCTCTCTCTCTCTCTCCCTCCACCTTCCCAACTACCCTCTCTCTCTGTCTCTCTCCCTTACAATATACGTGATACTCTGTGGTCTTTCATCTAGGTGCCTGGACACCAGCTGTTCAGAATGCCTATCAGTGGCTTCAGATTGACTTAGGAAAGCCGTTCATTGTGACAGCAGTGTATGTTCAAGGAAGGCAAGGCAGTGATGAATATGTTAGAGAGTTCTTTTTGGAGTACTCAGATGATGAGCTTACCTGGCGGAAGTATACAAGTCAACTTGGAATACCAGAGGTAAGGTTACTTTACGAAGTTACATGATATTATTTTCCTACCAATCAGAACAGATGGATTATACTGATCCAATTCTAAGCAGCCGTGCCCAACATCTAGATGACCTTTTTACCACTCAAAATGACCCCTTTCTTAGACTTTCTTTAAATAGGGTAAAGCAGGATTTCTGGCCTTTCAAATAGAGTTATCTTTCTTTTCAAGTGGAAGAGATGAATTGAATTTCCACATTGGGAGGGCAAGATGTTTCATTTACACTAGGTGATGAGATAATTGACTGAGAGTACTGGCTTTTCTTTTTTTTTGGCCTTTAGGACAGTAATATTGACTCTTTTAATGATGACAGTGTAGACTTCAAAGATATCAATGTCGAATAAAGGAAAAAAAACAACAGGTGAAATAGGACATAACAGTCTTTTGTGGACAATTTGACAGCAGGAAAAAGATTTTTCTCATACTTTTTTGTCAATTTCGATTTAGTCTTTTAAAGCTATTTATTTATCTATTTTTTTTTTTATTGAACAGTTCAGCCCAATGTATGCTTTGCTACACATTGTGTTTTTTGAATGAAAAGAAACATGTCCAAATGAATATTTTTTAAATTGTTAAAATAATTTATCAAAGCTGAATTCAATGCTTTTGTAAAGTTTCATCAAGATTAAATGATGTATGACATTCCTCAAAGTTCATCTTGTATTCATGGCATATTAAGGTTTCATGCTTTCTGCTTTTTGTGTAGATATTCATTGGCAACCAGAATGACTCAGCTCTTGTGGTGCGCGTGCTTAACTATCCTCTGGTCGCTCAGTACATCCGCTTCAACCCGCAGCGTTGGAATATGCTTATCTCAATGAGGGTTGACATTTCTGGATGTCCTTTTCGTAAGTTACTGGTTCTCTTTTTAACCCTTAAGTTGTTGCCCACTTTAGATATTAAAACATGCACTTTGCTGTCATCTTTAGAGCACTCACAAGAAAATGACTATGATAAAGAAAAATTATATTTTCTGAATGACACAAGATGACTGTACAAAATTTTCACGCTAGAATTATGAAGGATTAACCAACACTGTGATGCATTTGTTCAAATATACAAATGAGATGAAATATTCCTGACCCAAATTAGTTCTTTCCTTGCCTCAGCCCTTCTCCCTTGATTTAGATCGATATGTAGATCTAAACCTTTGAGCTCAAGATTTCATTGTCATTGTCATAGTCTCACTGATCTGCGTCTAGATCTAGAAATGCTTGATCAGAACTTTTTGACCATAACTTGTCACTTTCTTCACATTCATCTTTCCCAAAATCTGATTTGCACTGACTGATAATATCATTGTGATATGCTTGCTTTTGAATATAAAGAAGTGAGTATTTATAAAGATTAAGGAACATTTGTCTCGCTCACTTAATCACATGCACAGAGATTGTATCAGAGGTCATGCCATTTTGAATGCAGACACAGCCCTTTCACAACAGGCATCAGCCTTGAGGACTCTGTTTAATTTATCCTTGCAATAGTTTAATTCCTGAAGCCCTGTCTAATGCATCATGACAAGTTGTAAAATAAGAGATGGAAGTTACCCCTTTACCTGTCAGCATCATTACTTGTGTCAGTTGTTGATATCTGGACAAGTTGACACCATCCTCCTCTGTCTTCAGCACTTTAGTAGATAGTGTTGCTATCTAAGTAGTCCATTTCAAGACAATCAGCTCATTGGGCTGGAGCTTATCCCAGTTTCTATAGCATGAAGGGGACAATGACAGATTCATTCATCACTCTCGAATAGGATGCTAGTCTGTTTCAGAGTACTTTCCCAGCCAAAGTTGTACCCATTTACATCTGGGTTGGGTGAAGCAACAGGGATACATTTTTTTGCTTAAGGAAAAAACATATTTGTCCATAGCGAGAATTGAACCTGCTGCTACTTGGTCAACAACCAATGCTGTACCACTGGGCTACAACACCCACATATGTTGCTGTCTGCACCGTGATTTTTGTGAGGTTGATGGCCTTCCTCTTTTTCATCTGCTTTTGACATTGTCACGAATTATTGTTTTCATAAGGTTTGCACCTTTTTGGAAGTCATGTTAATCAATTTGACCAGAGCACAATTTTCTCATCATACCTCAGTGTTTGCTGCATGTCTACAATGGGCCAAGGCACTCAAAATGAAAAATAGGGCCCTAGGGGAGGGGGGGCTGTAAATATTTTTTGTTTGTTTGGATGTTTGGCTACATTTGATTAGTGCTTGAGAATAACAGCAGTCTTGTCAGGTGAAATGCCATTCTTAAATTAGAATGTATGTTTTACTTAAGAGCTTTTTGAATAAGATTTTTTTAAATGTAACATAGTAGACATACCCAGCTGTGTAATTTTATCTGAGTGCGTGTCATTGAAAAAAATATTTTATGATCGTCTTTTATTAGGACTCAGGTGTGTCACTGAGACTATACTATTTGAGGGTGGGAGTTTTTGAATTACTACAATTTCTCTTTCATTATTGCTTTCATACATACATGTGTATATGACCATAGTTATAAAAGCTCCAATTTTTTCTATAGATCCTGAAATCGCTTCTTTTGATGGGGATAGTCGCATTGAGTATGATCGAAGCCAAAAGTCTATTCCAACAGAGGATGACCTCCTGGAGATGCGATTTCGTACGAGCCAACCAAATGGTATCTTATTATATGCAAGTGGCAGTCAAGGCGATTTATTGATGATGGAATTGAAAAGGGGATATCTCTACTTTAAGATTAATTTAGGTAAGAGAACTCAGCTTCTTAGTACTTCAGACTAGCTAATCAACTTGAGAAAGTGTCATTCAGTAAGCAGGACCTTGAATACTGTGGAAATATGCATCAAATTGATCCATTCTCAGTTATTAGAAGCATGATGATGGAGAAAATATGAACAAAGATATGTTTGCACTCACACACACACACACACACATGCATTCACACACACGTACACACAAGAGGTATGGTGTTATGATGAACATTTGTTTAAATACTCTATTAATTACTGAGTATTTATACAAGAGTTCCCATCTATCTTGAATTAGGTTGTTCATTTATGTTGTGAAGTCATGAGTCATTTATAATTTTAACATTTTGATTTCAGAATTGTGGTAAATGGTAGTAAACTTGAATTGATTGTAGTTATTTCTTAAACATTAAACAGAATACCTCAAAGTATGACCAAATTCATTTGTTGCTGTAGTATGAATCAAGAATGACTTTGGACTTGATTCCAATCATTTCAAATTGATTGTGGCAATAATATTCTAAACAAAATTTTCTTTTCCGCGATTATGTTAACATTAGACTGTTTGCCAATGTAAACAGACATCTGTCTCCCAAGAAATATCAGTAAAGGTATCAATGTCAAAGTCTTTTGTAAAATGAGCCACAGAGCCTTTTTGCATATCCACCAGAGTGCACTCACTGCAGGTCAATAAACTCTAAAATGATGATAATAAAACAAGGTTTCCCCTGTTTTTTTTATCTTTATGTCAAGTACCACCCTTTAATTAAACAAAGATTTACATGTACGCCACAGTCCGCTCCATCGAGACAATTCTTCACATTACCAACTGTTCAAAGATGTGTCTGGCTAACATAAACAGGTCAAATATTTATGGCATTTCTTTGGAAATATGCTCTGTATGATTAGATATTTTATCACACGTTTGTGTTTTCTTTTTTCAGGATCAACACCCACAACTTCAGGAATGACTGAAGTCAAGGCTGGCAGCTTATTGGATGACAATCAATGGCATGATGTTATCGTTACAAGGGAAAAACACAAGCTGACAGTTGTTGTTGACCGCCTCATCAATGATGTGGAAACCAATGGCTTGTTCTATCGTTTGGATTTAGATAAAATTGTGAGTAGTTGTATGATTCATTGATCAGGTCTTAAAGTGTTGTGAACTGTGGAATAGGACCTTTTTATAATTGAAGTCAGTCAAATCAATTAATAAATGAGATTGTCCTTTTGCAAGTCATTCCTTTAGATATTGTTGGTAAGGGTGTGTGATTTTACAATTTAAAAGTTGATTTTTTTCTCAGATCCCACCTCATTTAAAAAAGGTATCATCACCGTCAGTCCATACCTTGATTCTGATCTTGATAGTCAAGGATTTTTCAGCCATGCAAGCTGATCTGAACTGTAGAGAGAGAAAAGTGTCCAGCTCTGGAGTGTGCATTGCTATCTTTTTCATAGGAACTGTGTGATAAAATATTTGATTTTCAGCTGTATTGAATATCACAACAATTTAGGAGACTGGGATGGACGAGTTACAGAAGATTAAATAGCATTCACATAACATTTCCTGTCTCGAGGTGATTTGTCCCAGCTTCTCCTGAGCAAGCTTGTTATGTATTTTCTTACGTTTCAATTTCCACTCAGTTACATTAAAGTAGTGATCACAATAATGGCATCCAGTCTAGGATTTTGAAGTCATCCTTTCTTTATTATAGATTCAGGAGGGTGCAGACTTCTCAAATACAGTATGAAAGTGTCAACATTTACAAATGTCTGAATTTTTCAGTTCCCAATTAATAGCAACAAAATTGGTCACGTTCAGAATTTGCTTTTCCCCAGTCATAGAGCATTATTACATGGGTCAGAATTTATTCTAATTATATAGTAGTCCCAATTGCACAGTGGGTGGTGCTTTGGGCTCGCAACTGAAAAATCGCAAATTAAATTCCCAGAATGAGCATTGGAATTTAAGCCTTCGGCAAGGTTATTAACACTAATTGCTTCTGTTTCACAGCATTGTTCATAGTGCTAACACTCCGTTTTCTGTTAAAGACCAAAATGCCAATTTCTCTTGAGGGATGAATAGACAGGTAAGTAAAAATTTTTTATTATTTATTCTTTTTCAGTTTTATGTTGGTGGTGTTCCATACTTTGGTCAAGACGGGATGACAATCAAGCAAAACTTCATTGGATGTGTGGGAAACATCAACTTGAATGGTGCCCGCATCATTAAGAATGCCTATGATGATACTGTCAAGTCTGTGACCTTTACCAATAATGTTCATCCCAACTGTGGTGTAAGAATCTTTTTATTGGCAGTTAACATTTCCTTGGTTTAATTTTTGTGATTTGCCGATTGCATCCTGAGGCGCAGTTTACTACTCTGTTTCACATGGTTCACAATAACCCTTTAAAGTTTCTAAATAGGCTTTAAAAGACATCTTAGCTACATTAGGCCTTAAAAAGTCTTCAATTTTCAAAACAAATGGAAAAGTCCTTTAAATGCAATCTTTCACATGCTTTTCATTTGAATCTCCCTTATTATTAACAGATTCATTTGGCTGCAACATCAATAAGTGAAAGGAATTAACTCAATTTTTGCCTCTGTTCTTCCTTTTAAAGAATTTCTCACATGAAAAAACCTGTCTGTTTTAATTTAAAAAAACAATTTTTTAAATATTTTTTAAGGTGGTTCGTCAGATTCCAGTCACTTTCCCCACAATGGAATCCTATTTGAAGGTGTTTGGGCAACCTGGAAATACTATTCAAGTTTCATTTGACTTCCGTACCCATGATGAAGATGCCTTGTTGCTCTATCATGAAATGGATACAGGCAAAAATATTATTGTAAGCTTGTGATATCCGTTGATTTTTTTTTTTCCTTACTTTATTATTGTCCTGAACAGTAAAAAAATAAAAGTGAAAATCAAAATTGATGTGATCAAGACATATATATGGTCAACATTTCATCATGAATGTGAATGTTGGACAAAACAAATGCAATTTTAAAAAAAGGATATAGAGGCAGCAGAAATGTAGTTTTACAGAAGGTTAATGAAATTTTTTTGAAAGACAAAATAATGAATAAAGAAGTATTGAAAAAGATAAGACTAGAAGAAGCATGCCTCCTGAAGTCCATCTTAAGGTGTGAAAGGGAGTTCATTGTTGACCTGATCAGATAGGATTGAGGAAAGAAAAAGACAATGGGGAAAATAGAGGTTGACCTATCTCCAGAGCAGCACTGCCGTTTTCATTTTAAAGGGCCGATAATGGTTCTGGGTGGCAACTTAGACGCTGTGTAATCACAATAAGCAGAGTGTTATTTTGCATCAAATGTCCTTCTAAAAATTATGAAATGCCTTTTATATCATCAAATATCATTTCTTTCCTAATTTCAGTCACATGGTTTGTTTTGTCCGAGTGTAATCTATTCGAAAATGGGGAAAATTGATTTCAGAAATTTGTCATTATATCCCCTTTCAAATGAAAACGGCAGTGCTTGGGTGGACAGAGAATAATGACAGCAGACGACAGTAAAGAGGGGAAATCCATGATCACTGATGTTTGTGAAGATAGGGCACCAGCAGATGCTGATGTTGATGATGATTAATTACCATTATAATTTTATATATGGGTTGATGGAGGGTTTGCAGCATAAATGAAACATGGTCAAAAACAATAAAAGGATGCTAATAACCCCATTGTTCAGGGAATTACAAGAAGATGGTGATATTTTTTGTTTCTCTAGGCATGTGTGATGAATGGTGCTGCTTGTGAACTTACCTGCTGTGTTATTAGTGTACTACAATTACTGATTCCTGATCATGCTGACGCAAACTTCATACAATTATAAGAAAATTCAGTTGTTCACATTTAATTCCTCTTCACCTCTTACCCCATCCCCCTCTCTGTTAAGTCGGAGAGGATGGTTTGTATGCTTTTTGGTTTTTTTTTTTTCCTTCTGACACAATCAAAGTGTGAAAAGTCAACAAATTCATTAGAGATGAAAGAATGTGAAATAAGTATAAAGAATTTAGGGTATAGATTTATATCTTTTTTTATTTGATCTAATGCACCTCTTTTTCAATTCCTCATTGTTTTTTTTTATTGTTTGTTTGGTTTTTTGTTATCATTTTAGGTCCAAATAGACAAGGCTGGACATATTACCTATTCTCTGACGAGTTTGGAAAATGAAGTTGTTGAAGATGTGATAAGAAACAGTGAGTTTTTTCCATTAATATTGTCCTGATATGTCAATCAATCAAGAAAGGAATTAATTTTTCTTTCACCCCTTTTCTCTGTAAGAAAATCTTGATACAGATTATTTCCCTCTAACAACATGAAGCCAAAGGATTGTATGTTTGTTTTCTAAACATCATTCTAAAATAGAAAATAATAGCAATTTCATTCTCCTTTGCAGCTGATGAAGTTTCAACAGAAAATTCTGACTCATTCACTGATGGCCTGTGGCACAAGTTTTACCTGCAGATTTCTAGAGAGAAGCTAAATTGCACTGTAGATCGCAATTCAAAAGTTTCTGTACGATCACTATCCATCAGATCTGCCGAGGACTATTTTATTGGTATGTTTTAAAACCTATTTGAATATTATATCGCTGATTCAAACTGACCTTTTATTTTTTATGGTACTGTCAAACTGTCATTTGAAATATATGGTTTAGAGCGTGGACAGAATGAGGAACAAGCTGTGTCATTTCTGTGTGGATACCTTGGGTCTTTAACTAAGAGGAAGTAGAAAAGACCTAATGCAAGATCTCCGCCATATATGTCAATAGAGCAGACTTCAGGTTGTGCAAGAGCTTCCTCTTTCAGCTGTCGTTTTATGTTCTGTCAGACTTTCTCTTGCTTTCTCATAAAGGTGGAGAGTTTACTGGGAGTGGGAAGGGGGTATATTTCAGTGGCCACCTCCCATGTTGTTTGTATTGCATGACTTCGAAAGACTCTTCTTCTTTATTATTGCAACACTCTTTGGCTGTCATCCCATCCCTTGGTGAATGGAAAAAGTAGTATGTCAGGCGAGCTGGCATGCCAAATTTCGGACCATGTGGGTGTGCTTGACATTAATTGGCATTTTCTTTTTTAAGGGGATTAGACAAGGTGCCTTTCATCTCAAGCTGACTATGTCTTACCAGTCCATCCACATCTGCCATGTGGCAGGCATCTATGAAGTGCCACTCACTTTTGATATGACTTGCAGTTTTCAACAACTTTTGACGAATCCTGTGAATACCTGATACCAGACATATCCATCAACATGGGGTGTTAGGCACTTGGGTCAGATGTTAAGTGGAGTTGGGATTCATTTAAATATAATAAAATTTCTTTCCTGTAAAAGTTGGGTCTTAGACAGGCTGGGATGTGAGAAAGTGGGATAGTAGTGGGGGAGCACTGTATATATATATTGCCTCTATTAGGGGCCAAATGTGAAAGTCCGAAAACGTCTCTAAATGTGTAAGTCTGTAGATACTTATAGAAGTGTTTGGGGACACTCATTCTAATCAAATTAAGCCAAAAGATCATGACCCAATTTCTAACTTATGCGTTCACAAACTTACAGGGATGATTATATATATATATTCTTTTCTTTTAAGTCTTTTAAATCCTGTCTGTGCTACTTCTTTTCCTTATTTTGCTTTTAAGTAACTTCTTGAAGCACTTTTTTTTTTTTTTATTGATGTTGAGATGACCAGTGGAGTTAAAAGAGCCTTGAACTCCCATGGCAGATAGGATTTGAGTGTCGAGTTTTGGCGGAACCTTCGCATCAAGCCAAAAGAGCCCCTGAACACCATGAAAACAAGGTGTTTAAATTATTTTGGACTTAAAAGCTTAAAAGGCATAACTCCTACGAAAGACATATGAAAGAGGCAAGAATAGAGGGGGAAAGGAGAAAGGGAAGACCAGAAAAGAGATGATAGATGACATCAGACTGGTTGCAAAGAGGGACCACGAGGCGGGAAGAGTTGCACAAGTAAGGATGTCATTTCTACAGATTGCGAGGGAGGCCACATCTGGTTTTATAGACTAGCCAGGATGATGATGATGATGAGTTCTACTGGAGATGGGCCATAGACTTGGAGGTCCAAAGTGCAGGTGGTGCATGTTCAAGAAGTCGTGGCAGTTTGGAGTAGAAATTAATTCCTATCATTCCTTCTTTCCTTGCATCTCGTTTCTCCAGTCAAGGCTTGTTTGTATCAGGAATGGATATCTCACATCCCCTCGCCATCGGCGTATGAAGCACCTATAAAATGATGCAGTACTGTCATGACCTCCCAAAGAGTAAGGATAGACCGAAAGGAGAAGGAAAAGACGGATTTTAGGTTTATTTATGTACCTTTCCTCATGTAATAAAAAGATTGATAAACTTACATCCTTTATTTGAATGCTTTATTAGTGAAGTTGTGGACTTAATTTCCCATTGATTTGACTTTACGTCCAGGTGGTCATAGCCTTTACACTGGATTCAGAGGATGCATGAGGGACATTCGTGTTGCTCAACAAGTAATCGACCTTACAGATTTAAACACAGCTAGCGACAGAGTCAATGGGGCTCAAATCGGCACGTGTGATATCAGGGACCGGTACGTTTGTCTTAGATCTATTAATTTCTTATTGCAATTTACATTATCTTCACTATAAAATCAATACCTTTGATGCAAAACTTTCCATTCTTTTAAATACAAATCTTATGACACGAGAGCACGGTTTCGGAAATTGAATTTAAAATAAGATTGCTAACATGATATTCAGTAATAGATAAGACTTGGTCAAGATTGATTAAATGCTGAAAATAGAAGGAGTTGTAGAATGCTCTAAAGAACCATTACACTTTTGCTTATGCACTCCTTGTACTATCAGGTACATAAAACATAGAGATGTTGCTACCACAATCTCTTAGCCTTCTATAGAACCATGAAAACCAGATTTTTGTGTAAAATTCAATTTTAGGATGATGGGGAGGAAATGCGCCTGTAGCCATCTGATTGTTTTACTTTTGTTGATATCATGTTTTCATCATTTTATTTATTAATATTGTTTTTTTTAACTGCTGTTATTATTGTCATTGTAACATCATTATAAGAAGAAGGACTAGTAGAATTCTTAGTGGCACATTGATATAGTGATACAGTGGTTCTGCCTTAAATCCGCATGTAGAAGACTGAGACATGTGGATGTAAGGTTGATGTCAATGATGAGAAATGAATTATGAATCACTTTCTACACAAACGAAATTGCTAATCAAACCGTGCCTATTTGTCTATGACATTATAAGTGTATTTAGCTCAATCATAGAATTCACAATTCTGAAGAATATGAGTTGTCAATGTCATAATGAGCTCTTGTTGAATTTAGTGATGTTTGTCCCACCAGTCAATCATTGTTCAGGCAAATAAAATTTGGTTATGACTGATGCAGTATGCAATAATAATAATAATTATAACTAAATTTATATAGCACTTAATCCTTAATATATATTCAGAGCTCAAAGCACTTTACAAACCTATATATTATATTGAATGAATGAATGAAAAAGTGGATAAATTATGCAGATCATTAAGTTAATGAAAATGTAAGTAAACAAAGTAAATAGATCTCTAAATAATTAACTCACTAAAATTTTCAATCTCAAATTAATTTAAAAGTGCACAAATAAAAATGATACTTCTATGAATGGTTTGAGGTGGGGATGGTAAGGAATGCTTTATTTTGCTTAGAAGATGAGGTGACACCACCTTTGAACTAGCCAGTGCTTGTAAAGTTAGGGGTGAATTAAGCACTGGCCAGGTGGTTGGCGTTAGGCCATTAGGCATTCCCCTTATTTGGTATGTCTGAAACGAGCTCAGCTTATCAGTTGATGAGGAAGTCTAGACAGGTTTTATCCCTTACCCGTGTCTGAATGAATGGTTTGGGGTGTGAGACAATGGCAAGTATTATTTTTTGTTATAGATGACGAAGTTTGTATTGTGCGTTATTTCCACTTGGCACCCTTGAACAATAGTTTCTGAAGACATATAGTTTTTATTCAATTAATCTTTTCCCCTTTTATATTACTATAGATGTACACCAAATCCCTGCGAGCACGATGGTCTTTGTGAACAGTCATGGAATACCTTCACATGTAACTGTGATGACACAGGCTACAAAGGAGAGTTATGTCACACCCGTAAGTTGGACTTTTTTTTTCTTTACATTTGACTACAGGCAGACATTGGCAATCATGGTTCTCCACTCAAATCTGTTATCAGCTAATCTCAGGAGTTTATCACCACTGCTTTCAGTTGAAATTGTCTTTAACTCTTTGACTCCACACCGAAATTCCACCATTGGACGCAGCCATTTTCTTTCGCCTGACAACTTTAGTCAGGCACTTTCTTGATATGTCAATATCTGAATAACCTTCTTACAAAACCCTAACATGTTGTACCTCATTTTATTTGTGGATGAATGTACTTTTGTGCTGTTGGTAAAAAAATGCTTTTGTGAAACTGTGAGAAGATTTTTATGACAATAAAGACAGACGAATACAAAAGAAGATAAAAAAAAGCATACACAATTTTAGCCCCAATAAATTGTAGATGAAGAAGAATCTTTGTTTTCCATCTTTATTATGAAGTCCAATGTATATACAAATAGAATAAAGTGAAAAAAGTAGTTAATTCCACTCAGTTATGAAAATCGGCACCCTCTCACTGGATCTAGAAGATGCGGATCTAGATCCATTGTTTACATTGTGACTGACTTTTTGGAGACTACCATGCATTCTGTCTTTTTTACATTTAATACTAGTCCTTCACGTTCACCTTCCAAGACTATGGTATCTAATAACTTTTGGGGGTCTTTTTCTGAGGTTGCTATTAGAACTGTATCATCTTCATACCTGATATTGTTTATGTTTTGTCCATTAACTTTGAGGCCTGAACAGTCTTCTAAATTTCTAAGAATCATTTCACTATATATATGAAAGAGATGTGGTGACATACCACAACCTTGTCTAGTCTTTAATTGGTCTGTTGGGGTTCAATAACTGTAGCTTTGCCCCTAACATGCATTTGACCACTGACCAGAATCACACGGCTTCCTTTAACACATAATCTTCAAGTTTTTTTCTGACTCTCCATCCCCCATTACCAAGTTTTATTTCCAGTGTGACACTGCCAAATGGCCAGCATACTAAACTATTCATTAAGAATTCACTTTTCAACCAATTGACTTCAAATTTTCACATCATATTGAATACCTGCAGTTTAATAAAAACGTCCTTTAAAAAAATAAAATAACGGCTTTTTGTGTTTAGGCCCTAAAAATGGTTACTTCGTAGGTATGGGGTTTTATAGGTCTAGATCAGGTACAGGTCTAAACTAGATCTAGTATGCTCTTCATCATACTTCTAAGTAATATTCACCATCAGAATCTGAAACCTCCTTGAATGATAAATCAGAATCAGTATCAGATGAACTGTTTTCTGATATTAAATTTCCCATGAAATCAAATATGCATTCATCAAGATTTCATCTTTGAGAGGCCAACCTTGACAGCACAGGCAGTTTGGGTATAAATGTTTACTTTCTTGCTCTATTTTATGATCTAGACACTTGTAGCAGTTCAAGCCGTCTCTTGTGTTTCTACTTTCACTTTGAGGGGGCAAGGGAGACCGCTGTAAGAAAAGAATCGTACTTATAAAGAGGTGCATTGCGTTGAGCGGCATTTGAGCGGATTGGCAATACAGGCAGCAAGCAGTTTTGAGAGGATTGGTAGATTAAGTGTTAAAACCATGTGTGTTGGTCTTAAAAGTTTAGGTAAGGGACTGGTTGAAACCGGCCCATCAATCACAGAGGTCGGCAGCGATTGCAGCATGGCAGGCTGTAGACCTTGCAGCTTTATTATCCACTCGATGACATCTGCTCATTTTCTCAGATCATCCCACTGTTTCATGTAATGAGCTGGCGGTCATTTATTGCAAGGGTCTGTTCACTTAGTATGGGGGCGCTGAAGCTCAGTGGTAGAGCGTTGGTCTGCTGACCATGAAGCAGATGGTTCGATTCTCACTGCCAACACATGTGTATTTTTCCTTAAGCAAGAAAATGTTCCCCTGTTGCTTCACTCGACGCAGGTGAAAATGGGTACAGCTTTGGCTGGAAAAGTAGTCTGCAATCAACTGACATCCTAGTCAGAGAGTGATGGATACGGTCTGCCACTGTCCGCTTGATGCTATAGAAACCTGGATAAGCTCCGGCCCTATGAGGCGATTCGGCTTGAAAAGGACTTCTGTTTTCTTAGTCCAGTTGTTTAGCACCTTCTTGATTCGTCAGTGTCTGGACAATTTCTTTTGTTCTTTTCCTTGTCTCATTATGACTAACTGTCTTATTCATGTCTAATGTGAGGCATTGTGGCAAAAAATGTGAAAAATTGTACTGGAAATTTCATCCAGGAAAAAATTATGATGACGAAAACTTAAATCCATGGACAAATTAAATGGTAGATGTAAACTTAAATCCAAATAAAATGTAAATTATAGATGGAAATCAAATGCATGGAAAACTTAAATTGTAGATGTAAAACCTAGTGCCAAGAACTGTCACATGTACATGTAAATCCACATCAATGGAAAGTATAAATGGTAGATGTAAATCCAAATCTACAGAAAAAAATAATTGTAGTTGTAAACTGAAGTCAACATAAAACACACTCTGTAGATATAAACTTAAGTCCCTGGAAAATGAAAATTGTAGATCAATCCTAAATCTATGTGTAAATGAACTTATAGATGTAAGCCATCATTCTGCATTAATTTCACTCAGACTTTTTTCTTTTAAAAATTCTTAAGTTAAATTATTTGTGAGCCAGTCTGCGAAAACCCGTCGCTTTGCGAAGAAGACCGATTCGAGCTACAGGCCAAAAAGAGTGCTTAGGTCATCCGAGGTCAAAATTGAGTTAGTACCATATTCATGCTCTACAACTGTTCCCAAATTACTTGTATCAATTGAAGAGCGTTTTTCCAAAACTCAGTATGTGCATTTACGATGAAAAATTCATTCTTGGTTTTAGCTATGTAACGCAGCATCAAAAGTCAAAGTAAAGTCATCAAAATGTGCTTATAAAACTTCATTGAGAGAAGAAGAATGTCTGTTTGTTAATTTTTTTTCTCAAAATCATCTTTGTTTTCTGTAGAAGCTGACTTTCTGGGATGTGCGCTCCAAATCTATTCCTTTCATCTTTTAG
>JAOWAY010412037.1:0-14662 GCA_028565895.1 Goniobranchus geometricus | reverse complement strand
AAAGAAAGAACACTGTTTCGAAACAAGGTTCGGGAAGCAACGTCCTGCAAGAGGATTGGCTAACAGAGAGAGAGAGTTTATTATTTGTTTTTGTTTGTTTGTTTGGGTAAGACTTGAACCAAACTTGTTGGAGCAGGCAAATAACGATAATTTCCAATATATTCATCAGGCTTTTGGACATCCGCGTTAACACTGATGGCTATGCAATAGCTGTTTCATTTTCTAGTGGCATTCCTTGCATCATTAAAGCTGCCCTGGACAGTCACAAAATCATTGGACTTTGATAACTGAGAGATAAATTTCAAGGCTTCCCTCCCCTAGGTTTCAGAAGCTTGCTGTCTTGGTTTTGTCATAAGCATTCCATAAGAGCGACATTCCGGTGGTGTAATGGCATCGTAGCAACAACATCCAAAAGAGTATCAAGAGGTCGGAAATACCCAGAGATTTCTGACCACTTTCCTCAGCCTGGTTATAGGTTGGACAAAGTCTCGTTCCGTGGGCAAGGCGCTTTGCGGGCGCAAGCAAGCGGAAAAACTGCCTGGCAAGCAGACATTCTGGAGGCAAGCGGCTTTGCCACGATAACGGCGCCAGTGGGAGTCAAAATCTTTGTGAAATTGGTGTCCATCTGTTTGCATAATATGCCTCTCTTCCTCAGAAATAGTTTTATTGAAATACTTTAGTAATCTTACACAGTTATGATGATATTAACCTCTAAAATCGTTTTAATTCTAGAGTTCCAACAATAACACAGGCGGCTACCTCAAACAGCTTTGCCTAAAGAACGGTCCTCACACCAGTGAGGCACATGCCCCATGATCCATTCATACTGACATGAAGCAAAATTTCTGGATAAGCAAACCATTTTAAAATTATTTTTCTGTCGGGGATATTCACACGCCTTTAAGTATAAGCCTTCGACAAAATCAGTTTATTCTAAAATACTGTTTTAGCTACAGCTGGCTTGATGGCACAGGTTTATTTCTGAGCTTTAACGCACATGTTATTCGTCGCAGAGAGAGAGAGAGATGTGAATAGTAATTTAATATGAAAGCCAAAGGGGTAAAACAAACAAAAAAACAACAAAAAAACAAAAGCAGATCATACTCCGTGGGCAATCTGGTGTGCCACTTACAATGCTGACATTATTGCAATATCTATTAATTTTTGGAGGTCTTTTTCTGAGGTTACTATTAGAGCTGTGTCATCTGCATACCTGATATTGTTTATGTTTTCTACATTAACTTTGAGGCCTGAACAATCTTCTAAATTTCTAAGAATCATTTCATTATATATATTAAAGAGATCTGGTGACATAACACAACCTTGTCTAACTCCTCGCTTGATCTTCTTTGATTCACTTAAATCTCCCAGAATCCTTACAGCTGCACTTTGGTCCCAGTACAGATTTCTTAACAATTCTTAAATCCTTGCCATCGATGTCTAATTTATGTAAAATATTGAAAAGCTCATCATGTCTTACTTTAAGCATATGTACAGATCAGTTTGCACTTGGATACATCTTTCTATTTACATTGATATGGTGAATATGGCATTTCTGGAACCCTTGTCTGGAATAAAGCCAAACTGTGTCTTTGATATCTCTGATCTTAAACATTTTCTCATTCTCCTCATACTCGCAGTACTATTTTTGTCATATGGCTCATGAGACTTATTGTTCTGTGACGTTCACATTATGCAGCCTCTGGTGACTCCATTAGATCTCTCCACTGTCATAAATTGCATTCAGGAGCTTTGTTGTTACATCTATTCCTACATCTTCAAGAGTAACTATATCTTCAATCGATATATTGTCTGGACCTATTGCTTTTCCAAATTGCATTTTCTTTATAGCATCCTCTACTTCCTCTTTTAGGATTTGTGGCCCATCAAGTTCCATCTTGATGGCCGGTCTTTCACTCCTTGCATCTTCAAACAATTCTCTATATATTCTGCCCACCTATCTTGTACACCTTGTTTATCCATTAAAACATAGCCTTGTTTTGATTTGATACACCCCGAGCTTGAGCACCCTTTCTTTCCCACTCAATTCTCTGATTTTGGTAAGTATGCATTTGCTATCTTTGTTTTGATTCTTCTCTATTTCTGAGCATTGTTCATTTATCCATTTTTCTTTTTGCTTCGTTGCATTTCCTCTTTACTTCTTTATTCACTATTTTATACTTTTCTAGACTTGACTTTGCCTGCCTTCTCTCTTCCGTTAATTCCAGTATGTCATTATGTTCTTTTCTGGGTCGTTTGAGGATATTTTCTGTTAAAGCCTCACTGATTGATTCTTTTATTTCATCCCACATTTCCTTTGCCTCAGTCATATTCTTTTAGAATTTGAAATCTATTCTTGACATTAACAGGAAAGTTACTTTTTATCTCCTGGTTGGTCTTTAAGAAGTCTATTTCAAATTTTGGTTGTTTGGACTTTTTCAGTTTCTTTAGTTTTATTTCTTTTCTGCACACTATGGGCACATGATCACTGTCACAGTCTGTTCCTGACATTGTTTTCGCTGATTTAACAGTTTCTAATTAAAACAATTTTTTTTTGCACTTGTATTAAGTCTATCTGGTTTCTAGTTTGTTCACATGGGCTAATCCATGTATATCTTCTTCTAGGGTGATTTTTATACCAGGTGTTCGAAATGAAAAAAAAAAAATTTTCTACACCAGTCCATGAGACAGTCTCCCTGTTCATTCCTACAGCCTAAGCCCCATGGACCAACTATGTCCACAATAAGTTTATCTCCCACTTTTGCATTTAAAATCTCCCATGACTATCTTTATACATTTTGTGATTTTAGCCACTTCATTGCTTTGTCGAGATCTTTGTAAAAATTGTCTCTTTTTCATCGGTACACGTTGAAGTGGGCGCATACACTTGGATCAGTCCAATATCGAATGGTTTTCCTTCAAGTTTAACTGCAATCACCCTATCTGAAACACCCCACCATCCTTTGATGCTCTTAGCCATCAATCAGAATTCCTGCTCCTCTCTCATGAGTTTCACCACCTCAGTAAATCCAAAACAAACTTGGGAGGGAATGAAGAAAATAACTTGTTTTGTTATCTGTTTTGATCACACCCTTGCCTGTCCACCTAACCTCTGACAAACGTAATATGTCAACTGACATCCTATCCATTTCCTGCTTTACATTTTCTTACTTTCCTTGCTGATAGAGGGTCCTAACATTCCAAGAAGCTATCTTGTGTTGTGTAGATGTTTTGGTTTTGCAGACAGTACCTGGATGACAACCAGGTGCCACCCGCTGCCCATGGCAATCCCTGCCGAGCGAAGTGTTAAGAGACAAATCATGAACCCCCTTAACGCTATTATCTGAATTTTCGTAAATTGGCTTTGTCATGATTTTTCTTGGGAAGGTACAGCAGTGGTTTCCTGTTGCCTACTGCTGGTTTACGTGCAGTTTACTCTGCTAGTCTTTGTCAAGCCAATGACTGTCCGCTAGGCAGCGGATGTTTGTCCACAATTAGTCTGGCCTCTACCCTTCAATCTATCCAGCATGGGTGCTCCTGTCAGGAACTTTCGCTCTAGGGGTCAAAGAAGCTCGCATGCCACCACACCTCGGCAAGGATTGTGGTAGATAAAAAGAAGATCTCTAATTTGTTATTACAATTAGTTTGTGGAATAACCTACCAAATACAACGAAACTCAGTCAATACATTAAGCACCAGCTAAGAACTCTCTGCCTAAGAACCCGCTTCCTAGGTGAAACAGAACTTTGTCACCCCCGAAGAATCCGTCAGTTTACAAATAATTTGCTTAAGAAGCTGGTCAACTTATGATGCAAATTATTTATCATGTCCAATTTTCAAATCACTGAGAGACTGTTTTTCATTGATCATCACCCCTTCTTATCAGATCAATTCACTACATTTAAGGCTAGTGAAAAAAAGGACTTGTTAAATTTTGTATCCATGTCTTCCAGACACATTAGTCCAACTTTACCCACCTGAGTGCTAATTGTGGCGTCAGAGGAAAACTTGAGGTGTCTGTTATTCTTGTTAGGCCTACCATCACCCTCTGCTTCATAAAAGACAAATTGTGCTGACCTCTATTAATTTGGAGCTAGAGATGGCCATGTCAACAGATTTTTTAGGAGCCAGTAACAGTAACAGATACATCTAGGTAAATGACTGATATAAGCACAATGTAAGCATCTTGTCCGTCTGCCATCAAGGCAAGGTTCTCTATAGTCTGTAGACTTGTAGCTGAGACATAATTGACAGTGGGAGATAACCCACTCGTTGCTCAAAAGTTTTGCTTTGCCTGCAACATTGTCATGCTTAGAGATTGAAGGTATGCCATTGGCCAAGTTTAAAAGAGATTAATTGACAGCTTTTCTCATTCAACAATGACTTTAGACTGTTCTTGGCTTTTGGTTGTTGGTTTTTAGCTTACAATGCAGACTCTCTTGTTTTATGCCTTGTGCATCAGCCGTGCTCAATTCTTACAGTCTACATCAACAAAATTACGAATATACATGTCCTAGAACTTTAACTTTGCCTTAGAAGAACCAGGTTTGCCCAAGAACCCTGTCTTGATGTCTTAGCCAGCACATACTCAAGTTTTCAAAAAGCAACTCAAAAACATCTCTTTAAAGACAACAGTACTGTAAATATCCTGTATTTACTGCCACAGCTTCTTTCCATAATAGCTACAGTGTATAGTAATAGTAGAGAAGACTTGGCAGTCATGAATAGAGAAATGTATTTATTTATGATGATGGAAGAAGACTTTTCTCCTCATGGATTTTTTTGAGATGGTCAATAGGAATGCTTGTTCAGCTCTTATTTCGTTCAAAGACATGCAACTCTTTGCTTGTAGTAGTATGTGGTAATACTCTCTGTTTTAAAACTTGTTGACGCTGTGAAACAATATAAATTAAAGGACTGAATTTATTGTAGCATTATTTGTCGATTGTTTACATTTCACAAGTTTCTGATCTGCTCTACTATTTTTCTTACTTTTACTCTTGGTGTCAGTGCTCTTCTGTTTTTCCTCTAAAACATTCTCTATGCTGATGTATGACACTAATTTTACAATTTTTAAAAGGGTATCTCAGTAGGAAATTGAGCTCTTCATCACTCTCTCTAGAATTTTTGGGTAATGATCATCTTGGTAAAATTTGTGGCTTAAGAGGCTTGCTGTCATTTGCTAGTATCAAATAAATTTATCAAATTTTCCTGTACATCTGCCATAATAAATATTTTTCTACTGCAATGTTCAAAAAAATATTTCCTTCCTGTTCTTCCTGTTGACCTTCATATGGCCAATTTATCTATATGTCTTGAATGAAAAAGCACTTCCATTGTTGCCGCTGTCTTGGCATCCTGGGTTTTAGATTTCATGTCATCTGTACCATGACTCAACCCCTTAGAACAATACAGATACCCTGTTTCTGTGCATCCATCTGCCATTCTTTCATCCATCTGTATGATTGTCCATTTACTGACTCACATATTTGTTGTTTGATTCATTTACCCTGAAAAAGTGTGTTAGGTATACTTGAAAAGATTGGATTTGAAGTCCTATGCTATCTTGATCCTTTCATGAAAACTTTTTTTTTTTGACATTCGAATACCTTTTGGCAACGCCCTTTTCTCATTTTTATGAAATGAAAGAGATGCGGGTTTCCCTTCTTTTAATGGGATGAATAACTGATGAGATTAGGATGAGCTCAACAAATACAATTGCCTAAATCGACGTTTTATATTCCTCTCGAAGAATTTCGTACAGAATGAAAAGAAGGTCCGCATTATGATATAATACAACTATTTAGACAGATACATATTTTTCGATGACCTTTGCAATTGGACCAACTCTAGAAGATAGATACATAGATAGAAAGATAGATAGATAGATAGAAAGATATATTTGCTCAAGTATCTAAATAAGCTTTCCATGTGCCAAATAGTAAAATTTGTGTAATGCAATTTAAAACAAATCTTTTTTTTTTTTTTGTTGCTTTGTAAAATTTGGTTTACTGCATGTAGCCTGTTTGTGAATTAAGCAGATGATATATTATATCCAAGGTTATGTCATGCTTATTCCTATGCTGAAAGTCTACCACTCACAGTTTCTTGAGTGAAGGCACGAACTGTGTAAGCTTCAAGATGCTAACAAGGGCATTGGAATTGCTTTCACATGTTGGCCTATCCTGAAGTAGTTTAATGATTGAACATCAAAAAAGATTTTAAAAAATGAATGATGAATGAGTAGGTTTTCGTTGTTGTCAAAACATAATTCAAGTTCAAGCATCCTTGTTTCTCAATTTTTGCTTCTTATGAAGATGTTAGTAAGAGAATATTGATATTACAATCACAGTTATTTCCAGTATTATACGATTCTCTAAGTGGTGATTCAATTTATTAATAGATGCTGTTGTTGTTCCCCAGTGTCATATTTGTTCTTTAAGAGCAGACATCAAGATGATGAGATCAGTGAAGAACCACTTCCCATGGAAATGTCTGGTTTCTCCAATCCATACAAAGGCAAGACAGGCGTCGGCCACCTCACCAAGGAGAGACAACTGGAGATAGCTTTTGCCATTGAGGGATTTGTTGTGGATGATGGAGGAAAAGCTCAATGTTTGGAGCGCTTTGAGGTCATTCAAGCCAATTCAGAGTGTATTTTTGCCAAGAAGGCAAAGCTGTGGGGAAGTTCTGATTATGATGAGACTGTTAGCCTAGGTAATGATGATTAGGAAGGCATGCCATACCAATACATGTAGAAGATGATGTCGTATAAAAGCAGTTTCTTATTACCATTGTACTTTTTGGGGCCACAGTCACTAAGTATAATACAATTTTACATTAAAAAAAACAAAAAAACAAACCATAAGGATGGTTTTATACCTACTTACTTAGCATTACTAAAGATCTTTATATGTTCCTGTCTTTTGGACTCAAGAATTGATGAGTATGAAGGCTGTCTTCTGTTAAATACTGCTGGATGATTGGACATCATTTCTTGGTCTTGCCAATGCCATCGAGCTGGTTTTGTACGGGTGATTTTTTTTTCCATAACAAAGAAATTATAATCAAATCCTTAAAAAACCTGTTATTCATAATATAAGAAGAGCAGAGAGCTACCTTAGAATAACAGTTACAGCATTTTACCGTGGTAGTTTAGTAATCCAATCATAAAACCTTACTGACATCCAGAATTAACCTGGCCCACTAATAACAACACCCAGAAATGACCTGGAATGATAACAGCAACATCCAGAATTGACCTGGCCCACTAATTACAACACCCAGAAATGACCTGGAATGATAACGACAACATCCAGAATTAACCTGGAACAATGACAACAGCAATGTCCAGACTTGACCTTGAACAATAACAACAACAACATCCATAATTGACAACAGCATCCAGAATTGACTTGGAACAATAACAACAACAACATTCAAATTTGACCTGGAATAATAACAACAACATCCAGAATTCTGCAGTTTTTATTTGAACATTTTCGAAAATCATTTTTTGCCATTTTCTATTAGTTAACACTGAGACTAAAGAATCATATGACTAAAACTAAGAAAGGAATGATATTTGACGATATATGAGCCGTTTTTTGATATTTGTCTGTTTATCGTGATTGCACTGATCTAAGTTGCCATCCAGAGGCATTATAAGCCCTTTCAAATGAAAAGGGCAGAATTGACTTGGAACATTAAAAACACCACCCAGACTTGACCTGGAGTAATAACAACGACATCCAGAATTGAGAACTATTTACCCTCATTTTTTCCCCCAAACATTATAGAATTAAGGAACAACATGCCACACTTTTTAAAATGCAGCACTGGCTTTGACAACTGTAAAAATGCTCTCCAGTCATCTGTACTCAGATTGAGAGGAAAATACTAGGTGATGATAATCAATATTACTGAGGCAGTCAGTATATGTGATAAAGGGAAGATGTGGAGGAAAATATGCCCATAAATAGATATGTCATGTATAGTGGCCTAAGAAAATCTGTCGCTTGTCGAAAATTATCAATTTCCACCTGTTAGCATTTCTGTAATGTGGTAATGATCACATTGCTGTTTATATTTCCAAAATATCTTAATTTTTGACAAAGTGTCAGGCATTTATAGATGCTAATTCCACAAAATAGAAGGCTGAGAAAAATTTTTAAGTTGTAACTTATATCTGTGGACATTCACAGTGGAATAATTGCTTCAATTTGACAAAACAGGAAAATTCTCAGAGATTCTTACTAGATAATTTAATCTGTAGCGTTGTATTTAAAAAAATTTAATGAAGCAAAATTATTAGGATGGTTACCCTTCCTGGTGCAACTGAACCTAATGCTTGGGGAGGTTTGAAATGGGAGATGCAAGGAATAAAGAAAGGTAAGGGATAAGCTAGCCCAGGCTACAGTTTTGTAGCCTGCTGTTCACCTTGGAAGCTTGTCAACCCAGTGTGTATAGCAAATTGCTCTTTTCTGTGCATATATATATACTGGCCAGAACAAAAATATTGTCAAAATGACAGCTGATGTGTGTTTCTCCCCTAAGATCGAAAATACCCAGCCACCATACAGACAATACAGAGATAGTGCGATTGTGTTCAACATTGTTGAGATTACCTCTGCTCTAATATGCAAGAAATATACAGCCTCCATACAGACTAGGCAGCAAAAGTGCGATTGCCGTCAACATTATTGTGATTACCTTTGCTCTCTGAGGCGAGAAACACATACCCTCTATTTTGGCGAAGACATGATCTTGTCATTGAAAACAATGTAGAGAGCATATGAGTGATAACATTTCTCTTTAAAAATTCCGATACTAAATTTGTATGCATATTCTAGGTTGAGAAAACGTCACATACTAGGTCCACATTGGCCAGACCAGTCCAACTTGATCAAGGATAAGTACCATTTGAATGACATGATGAAATTGATATTACACCTGGAAGTTCTAATAGTGAAATTACTGAATCTTAGATAATATATATATATACACCAAAACATGAACCACTAAACAACAGTTACAATCTTTACAAGTTTTGGATACCTAGATTTGAATGCTCATAATTTTGTCCCTTTCAATCCTTTCTTGTTATCATTGCTTAAGTTGAAATCCTTATTTTCACACACTTGAATTGTTTACAATCAAAATAAATAAATGAAAGACTTTAGAATAAATGAAAAAAATATCTATAGCCCGCCTGATGACTCACATTTCGGGCCTTACATATAATTTAATATTAAGCTATAGATTTTAATGACTTCTTTTGATTCCCTGGAAGATTTCATACATCACATTTACTTTTGTAAATCAATGTAAAGTGGTACAAAATTAGGAATGTTATGAAAGTTTTTGTGACAGGTCTGGGCGCTGTTTGCCCTTGAGAGTTAACAAAACAAAAAACTGTATCACAAATCACTGTCACAATCACCGTCATAAGAGAGTCCTTGTTATCTGTCTTATAGTAGATGTTGCATAATTTTCCAATCAATGAAGAGCTAAAAAATCTTGTTTCAATTACTTTCAGACAAAATTTTGCAAAATCTGTTCACAAAAAGTTTAAGACTAATTAGAGAATTTGATTTAGTCAAAAGGTGAAATTTATTTGATCGACCATTGGATTTCCCTAAAGAATGCCCTTGTGTCAAAACTAGGTTTAGCGACAGGTTTTCTCAAGCCACCAAACATATGGGTTTTTTTTCTGGAAAATGCTAGCACTTTTGAACATTTTCAACATTATTCATAACCATTATAAACGCTCACATTTAGTGTGAAGTTTACGTAATTTCATAGCTCAGATGAATTTCAGCAAAATTTGAATCTACTAGAGCAAATTGCATGGTTCAAATTCCACTAGGGTCATTATTTTAAAGAAAAGATGCTTGAAATCTGGAGAGTTAAACCCTCAGTGGGAGGAAAGGCCAAAAAACCTGCTCTGCTGGATGGGCGGAGGGGGCATCTGGAATTTCAGATAAATTTATAGTATAACACCTCTATCACTTTGGGGCTTCTTTGTTGTTGTTTTTTAGTGTTGTCCATTGTTTTTGATGCAAGATACCAATTCTGACCTCAAAAACCACAGCAAAACACTCTTTTGCCCTGAAAAAGCAAACTTTCTCTTTGGCTTTCTATCAGGGAATATGAAGGCCTGGCACTGTTATGACTGGTTTGATTTCACATCACCATCACTTCCATCTGTTGCGCTGCATTCCAGCAATGAGAAATTTTAATGGCATCGGGAAGAAATGGGCTGCCTCCAGATTTTAAGAAAATCACAATAATTGACTATGTTGAAGACATATGTTAAACACAATTGTCTATGAATAATAGCATATTTCATTATATATGTCATCAAAATTTTTGGTAAGATATCTTTTTTTTACTATTTTTAGTGAAGGGGATTGAAAACCCTCCCTGGTGTCATGCAAATTTTTTGTTCCACTATTAAGTGCAAATTGGTCCTCATCAATAACTTTTACCTCATCATTTATTCCTATGCATTCAAGCTTGCTGAAATTGGCCAACTCTTGCACCTGACTGAAATGGCTGTTTCATTCAGATGATGACCTCACAATTTCATCCATTTGTAGCTTCTATAAATTTGCAACATCCGCGCATTTCTTTAGAAACAAACCCTTTTTAGTATAACTCGTATTTTATGTTAATTTTAATCTCAAAGCGAAAGCGAAAAAAGAAGGGCAATACTGTGGTCTAAGAGTACGTTGCGTAGTTTTTAGATTGGTAGCTATCAAGGACTGCCATGATTCTTTCCTTGGCTGCTGGTCTACTGGTGGAAGTCTTCAGTTCCCTTTTTTTCTTGCATAAGACACCTTATCGTTAAAACCCCTCAACAACGAAAAAAAAAAAGGTAGTCCTTTAAAGTTGAATGGGCTCATTTGACTGAAGCTTATCCTGGTTTCCATAGCATCAAGTAGACAGGCACAGATTTCATCCAAAACTCTCTGGAATGAATGGTGGTCTATTGCAGAGTACTTTCCATCCAAAGCTGCGCCCATTTTTACCTGGGTCGAGTTAAACTACAGGATAAATTTTCTTGATCAGGGAAAAAATGCATGAGTCAGTAGTGAGAAGCGAACCTAGTGCCTTTCAGTCAGCAGGTCAACACTCTACCTTTGTTGAGCTACCGCATCCCCTAATAGCACTAATACCTCTCTCAAATCGGGTGTTTATGACTGCCAGTTCATAACTGGGAAGAACAATGCACTTTCATGTGGTAACCAACCATGATTTGCTATTGACTCACATTTCACATTTATGAAACCATTCATAAAAAAATTGAACATTCTTAAGATTTAAGCCAAAGTAAAAATATGTAGATTAAGTCAACTGATTTGCATAATTTATGCATACGTAAGAATTTTTCTTCCTCTTGAATCAAGTACATGTAGTATGAATTGCCGACTATATGTCAGAGAATTTCAATGCCCTCCTCGATGTTTTCATCAGTTTTAGATTCACAACCCGGAAATGAAAAGTCAGGGTGTTTCATGATATAAAGTGATCCATTTCTCTGTCTGATATGTTGATTTTTTTCGTTGAAATGTAAACAAACAAAAAGTTTTACAGGACACTAAAACACACTCAGCACCTTGCTTTGACCTTGATTGAAAAGCTTAGACATGTAGGGAATAAAAGAAGCAATCTGATAGGCAGAAAATAAAGATAGCTAGCCAATTGAAAGTTTCATTCTAAGGGTCGATAGATCTGCCATTCAGTCTTTTTCATACTTCAAACCCAGGTTGATAGATCGGCCCTGTTGTGTTCAAAGGGTGTTGAAATCTATATTTTATAGTAGACTCTATAGCTTATATGCCATTGTAATACATTGCTGTATAAAAAGGATAAAATTTACCATCATTTTTTTTGTCCTCTGGTTTAAATATAAATGTATGTATCTCTAAATTTTATCCAGAATAAGTCCCAGCACTATTCCAGTACCACTCATAATGAAAATAGCCAAGACTTAAAACTATTCAAGCTTTATAGAGTTTGCATGTGTTTTCATTAGCAGAATTTTTTATTAATGCACATCTATTCATTTTTCATTCTCTCCATTTGATGGCATACAGAGGAAAATATGAGAAGGTAAGATTTTTACTAGTTTAAATTGATGTAGATTCCATCTTAAAGAAATTATCATAACTTTTGCTTTTGGAGGGAGTGGAGATCTTGGTTCTGCAGGGGTGTAAAAATCTTGACTATATCATCATTGTAACTCTCTAACCATCTAAGTCCATTAAAAAAAAAATTTTCAGGAGAGCTCAAATACCTAGCTATTCAAACTCAACAGGCCTGAAACAATTATTAATGCAAATAATTATTTAAAAGATGTATTAAGAATAACTGCAGTGTTTTTTTCACAATCCCCTCAGGGTTTTGATGGAACATGCCAATGAAGTGTGTTTGTAGTTTCACCAAAAAAAATGGAACTTAAATGGTTGAAGAATTACACTTAAGATATGTGATGTATCTCTTACTGAGATACATCAAAAGTGTGAAGTAGTACTTGATTTTCTTTTCATTTTTATGTAAGGAACACTTCATTTCTTTTAATTTTGTTTTTTCATCTACCTTTTTTGCCTTTAAATACTACTATTCTGAAAAGTGCCAATTACAAAAAATTTCTACCCTTGAATAGTTGGGCAGATAGACTACCTTATAAGAAAGAAAACTTTGTGGAAGTTATCATTCATATAATCAATAGTTCATTGATACTAAATAGCATTTAGGACCATTACAAAGTCTCTCCACTTGGATCTGTTTTGTCCCTTGTTAGTCAAGGGGTGGTGGCCTGGTAGGTCAGTTTGGTAGAGCAGCTGACTGCCCTGCAAGGTGGCCCGAGTTCGGACCCAGCCGGGCAGTGGATTTTTTTTCGGGACCCCCTGTTCACCCAGCAGTATAAATGGGTAGCTAGGTCTTTCTAGACTTGGCGGAAGTAAAGGCTGTGTGGAAAACAATGGCAAACTACCACATTATGCCGTATGCCTAGTATACTTAGGGCTCTACCCCTAATTCCCCTATACTCAGTCATGGGTGCGGGAACAACTTTACTTTAGTCAAGGATCTTCATCTCTGTCTGATATTTGTCATTTTGCCTCCCACGGTTCTTCTCTATTTACTTTTTGACCTCACTCTCCTTGTTTTTTTCCCATTAGGGTCTATTGCAGTACTTTTCTAACAATGATGTCATCTTGTTATCAATGGAAACCAGCCATGCTTCTATTCTGATAATTTCGTCATCTTGTTATCCATTGGAACCAAGTCAGCAAGATTTGGGAATTCTATTAACTCAGTTTAGATTCTAACATAGTGTGATTCTTGCTGTTGGCTTTCAGCTTCTCTCTCTTTATTCCTTTTTTTTTTGTCTTAATCAACGATTAATTTCCAGTCTTCTCTTGCGCCTTTGTGTCAAAGAAGAGTTTAGATGTGAGAGACTCCTTTTGATCACCTCAGATATACATGTAGTTTAAAATAGTTCTCCTTCTTGGAGCTCTTTGCCAGTTTTAGTGAAGCACACTTGCTTGCTAATGTCATGTATACAAAGGATACACAGTATGGATGCCTAAGAACCAGCCACCTATGATTCTAGTCCACCTAGGATCCCACTTTCCTCAGGAAATAATTTTATCTGTACAAATTCGTCCCCTGATATCATACCATGTTCTGCCCAAGTTCCCCCTTTTTTTCCCAGAAGAAAGATCCAGAGAGAGTGGGGAAAGGGAGAGGTGGAGGGAGAGAGTGAGAGAGAAAGAGATGGAGAGGGTAATCTGAAGTTGTCTAAATTCTAAAAAAGAATTTTCGTGTAATGTTACTTTTAGAATGCTTAAAACCATTTGTGGGTTGTTTCCAGCCGTCTGGGCACACTTCAATGTCTCCTGATCAACAGTTTCTAATCATGGTGTGACACAAGCTACCTTCAGTATTTAGTTTAAAAAAAAGAGGATAGTCTCTCATAAACCACTCCATGTGCCTATTGTTTTGCATTGCTGAGGTGTGAAAAAGCAGAATCTAAGCCTGCTTATGCTTGCTTCATTCATTCAACTGAAGCCCGTAGATAAATTTCGGTTTATTTTTTTATGTAATCAATTCTTTGAAAGGAGATGTACTTGTGAATGATGTTGATATAGCTTGTAACCACATGTCCCTCTCTTGTTCAAGTTCAAAATGTTATGCAAATTTATGTGCCTTAAATCTCTCATAACATGGTCATCAGTCTGATGGCCTAGTGGTAGAGTATCTCCCTCAGAATTAGGAGTTCTTGGGTTTGATCCCTGTCCAAGTCATACCTAAGATTTCAAAATTGTCAAGTAAGTAGCTGTCTGTGACGCTCAGCATATGAGAACAGTTCTGGGACTGGTCAGCCTGTTGTCAGCATATTGTGACTGTGCAAGTCATTTGAGTTGTGCTATACCTTATGGTTCATGTATGGCAGCACAGAAACATGTTAAAATAACACGGTCACTGATATAAACTACAATGCTATTTTGAAACACTCAAAATAATAACATGATGTGGTCTTCTTCCTGTTCCTCCTCTTCTTCTTCCTTTCTTCTCCTTCGCCTTCTTCTTCTTCTTCTTCTTCTTCTTCTTCTTCTTCTTCTTCTTCTTCTTCTTCTTCTTCTTCTTCTTC
>JAOWAY010411926.1:0-14662 GCA_028565895.1 Goniobranchus geometricus | reverse complement strand
CAAAATGCCGATAACCCGGGCCTCAAAGTAGTCAAAGTGTAAAAAATCGGGATCCAGATGATAAAAATCGGGAGATCAGGATTTGACGAAAATCCGACCAAAAAATCGGGATATCCCGATTAAATCGGGATAAATGGCAAGTATGCTAAACCTATGTATTTCTACATATCAATCTAAAAAATAATAACAATAAATAAATCAATACAATGATGATGACTGAAAACTAATCAATAAGATACACAAGATCATGTGTTTTGGACCAATGTCTTTCTTCAGGTAAAAAACAACAACAAAACTGAACAGATGGCTAGAAGTAAATGTGACAAAAAGTGTAAATTACCCATTTTCTTTTCTAGCTGTCTTTTTTAAAATATAATTTTGTCTTGTCTTATTTTCGATGAGTAATCCTAAGCCTATGTATTTCTACATATCAATCTAAAAAATAATAACAATAAATAAATCAATTCAATGATGATGACTCAACACAACCTGACCTCTATAATTTGGTTTTCTTTGATATAATCAATGATACCATGATTGCTTACCCAAATAGATTTGTAGACTGTTCTTCTACTTTTTCTACATATGCCTTGGGAAACCAGCCAATGGCACCGTTAGACTCTCCCTTATGCCAGTCTTCCATACCTGCCACAACCTCATTGTCTAGAACCTATAAGTGACAAGCACAAAAAAAGAAAAGAAAAAAAAGATACAAAATTTTAAAAAATTCTTTTTCCAGATATAAAACAGGTTAATAAAAAGAGATAATTTCGCCCCTAGCTGGGTACAAGAGCTATAGGTTCATTGGTTTATCTCCCCTATAGAAACATACATCGTATAATAAAATAAGGCGAAGGAATGAGTCAAGCAAAATGCAGTACAAAGAAAATGTCCTGGTACAGGAATGATAAAGCCAGACAAAAAACAAACAAACCCAAAACAAAAAAAAAAACAAAAAAAAAAAAGCCCGACAAGACAAACCCAAATCTTGCTTGTCAATTATTGACCGAGTGTGGGTATTATTAAATTAGGGATCTGATTTGAAGCACTTCAAATGAAAAAAGCTTTGACTGTGACATTAAAAAAATCATGGGATTATGAGGCTGTGAAAGAGTAAATCATACAGTGTGTTCTTAGTAAAACTAGCAAGTATGGAGGAAGCAAATATATAATATATTGATAGTAAGCTCAGGATTCACTTCTAAAACAAACACCAAAAAAACACAAAAAAAAACCCCACAACGCAGGAAAATGTCTTATCTCTTCAATTAATATACAACACTTTTGACAGTAATTTTTACTCATTTTAAGTGCTCGTCATTCAAATGGGACGAAAAATATACTTACCCATATTTCTTGGCCTGAAGTAAAAGATAATTCATCCTCCCTTGTGGCAACAAAATCATATAATGCCTTATACTTGGTTTTCCTTTGAGACCCTGAGTGACATATATAAGAAAATGGAGAGAGCTTTCATAGTATGGATACTGAATGTGACCAGGCAAACAACGAAAACTAGAGCCAGATCAATAGATCCTATGTCATAAATCTCTTTATTTCTGATTACAAATTCTTAGGCTCATATTCTAGCTTTTCTCACTTACACTTATGTTGTTTCCTCAATGACCTAAGAACTATTCTATGCCAAGTATCCTCTTGCGAACATGACTTGTTCATTCTACATCACATCTTCACATCCATGGGTGAAGATAGTCAGAATTAGTGGTTCTATATCACTCATAGACCTCTTGGACCTCAGTCCAGTGTCTTGACAAGCTAAACCAAGCATCTACACACACACACACACACACACACACACACACACACACCCATCAAACTTCAAATACCTGAGGCAGGAGCTGTGCCATTTGAGCCCCAAACAGAGGAGGTTGTGTCTCCCACACCAGAGGCAGAGAACACATTGTCCCAGGCAACACTGGAACTTGCCCCACTACCTGATACAGAACCCGCTGCATCTTTGCTGTTGAAGTCAAACCAATTTGGTTCAGCTGAAAGAAAACAATCAAAGATAATTACAAAATCTAAAATGTAACTAACACCAATACTTCAAAACAAATAAGCTGAACTATTCATTTTGTGGTGTAGAAGAACACAGGAGAAACCTAAGTCTATATATGTGATTCTCTAGGTGTCCTTACTTTCAGACAGCTGATGAATGCAACTAAGAACAAACCACTGTGGGAAACACAACTACTGAGAAAATTTAAAAAAAGAAAACATTAAGTATTGTCAGTGGGCTTCATGACAAATTGGATCATATAACACACCTCAAAAGATCTTTAGCTTATGAACACACCTGGTCATCCTGATTGAAATGACAAGTTTTTTTGGTGTCAAAAAAGGTCATGCCGGGGGACTTCTGCTATTGGGACCCAGTGGAATCAAAAAACCAAGGCAATCGGGATGAAGTTCTGGGGGACTAAAATTTCCCTACATAATTTATATCCCTAATCTGGACAAGGACCCCAGTAGATCAGGATGATTTTGCCAAGTGTTTTCCTAATTTCAAAGAAATTTCAAGTATAATTTTTTCATATTTTCACCACAATGCCACACATTACACATGAATAAGACAGTCTGTTATTATGATACAACGAATCAAACAAAGAAAATTGTCCTGACACCCACAAATCGAGAGGGTTCTATGCCAACACCTAAACTTAGACCTTTGCAATGAATGATGGTTAGCTCGTTACCCGAAGCAATGGGACAAATTAAGAAAATGAGCCCTGCAAAAATGTTATTGAGTGGATGATAAAGCTCCATACTGAAGTCTATAATTTGCCGTATTGCAATCACGGTCAACGTCTGCGATTAACAGGCTGATTTGAACCAGTCCATCACCTGCATTTTTATGGCCAACACTCACAGGAATGTACAGTCAGGCAGGCATTCCTTGTCAGTGATTGAGGTGAATGTTAGGGGCACAGCTACACAGTTAATCAAGCTCAAGAGACCAATTAAAGACATTTTTTCATTGGTTTGAATGCAATGATGACACTTCCATCAGTCTGAGCTTTGCATTTAAAAGAAATAAGTCAACTGTACATTTATGTAAATGAACCAACACAATGAAGCACTGTACAAACTGTTGAAGACACAATTTGAGGAGAGGCCTGGCAAAGCATTCAATCTTAATCACTGATTTCTTCGCATGATAAAGCATTCAAGTGCAAAGAGGATGCAAATAAAAACAAGCCTGTTCATAACTACCCTTCTACTGGGCTTGCCGTGGCATGGCAGGAGGGCTTAAAAGTAAACCTAAAAATGGATAAAAATCAAAATCCCAATCTCCATTGGATATTGGGGAAAATATTCAATCTGCTATGGGTATCACAATAAGAAGTCCCTCTGCAGTATAGAAGAAGCACAGTAGAAAGAGTAATTTCTGCGCAATAAACTTTACGTATACCATACAGATAGGGACCTAAACATAAGAAAGCATAAAATTATTCTGATTTTGACCAAATACTGAAGAATCAGCACTATTGACTATTACAAAATATTTAATTACAAAAAAAAACATTTTCAAATAAATAACATTAACACAACATGAATTTAAAACGTAATAACACATGAACTAATTGATTTAACTGCTCCATTAGATTATTATATATTGTTTTATGTAATCAATCCTAACAATAAATAAACATTGAATTTGAAACATAATACTCACAATTTGCAGCAGAAGTCTGAGCCTTATTTTCCGTCAACCTGTAAAAAATAGAGATGAAATTAAAAAATGAAACAAATGAAATACAACTCAGCACATATACAGTAAACATAGTAAAAAAAAAGAAGCCCTTAAATTCATGCATGTTTATTTTATGGGCAGATAAATTTCAATCCCTTGACTTTATCTTATCTTCTTTCTGTTTATCCAAACATATGAACAATGCAGCAAGAAAATAAAGGCAGTGACAATTTATACAAATTTAACGTCCACATCAATACACCAAATGACAGTATTGTGCCTATGTCAACAAGTACAAGGATATGAGGTCACCAATGGAGAATGACAGTGCCACACTCCAGAATACAGGTATACCGACAGTCCAACATACCCTAAGCAATTCGAATGTGGAATTCTCTGCCTGCAGGTATTATAAATTCTTCAAAAGATATTAACCATCTTAAGGAGTGGCTTATTAGACACCAGTAAAATAGAAAATGCAATATGTAAACTAATACTCAAACTGCAAAACTATCTGGCAGAAGAAGAACTCTGAGCTGCCACAGCAGTTCACCATTTTAAGATTCTGCCTATTTGTTTAGAGTAATGCCAGATGCTCTTCCAGATGCAAAGGAGCCTGTAAAAGAAGAGATATTTTGCCCAGGCAACAGATTGTCAACCAGCTCTTATACAACTGCCAAGGGCTCTTTTACATGCACAAAGTGCACAGGAGAACTCTGAGTTTATCATCCATCCCAAATGGAAATAGAAAAGCCATTCAAATCATACATCCAATAGCATTAGGGAACAGAACAAAAAATGGCGACAAAATTGTCCAGAGGCATACATTAGCTGGACTTGCACCAGGGCCCTTTAGTTCTTTGCTCTAGCACCCTACCACCAGACCACTGAACTTTCCACCTCCAAAACTTATAAAAAATGAAATTATACATTGACATGAGGCCATCAAATGCTCACTTTTGCTGCTGCTCAACTTCACGTTTCAGTTTTTCCTGCCTTTCTTTCTCTTGCTTTTGCTTCTGCTGCAACTCCTCGGCTGTTTTCTTCTGCTGAGCCTTGCGCTCCTCTTGCTGCTTCTTGAGTTGGGGAAGTTCCACCTGGAGCTTGGCTAACTGGTCTTGTAAGTTCTACAAATTGGAGAGGCAGTAATCAGATTCTCACATCTCACTTTTTTTTACAATAGTTTCTTATTCACAAAAATTGCATTTGCATATAACATGTAAAGATACCACATTCATTAGTAACCATTATTTAATGATAGATATTTCACACTCTACTTATCTCTGCTGCCTATCTTCCTTTTTTTTTTTTTTTCCAGAGCCATATTTGTTTCTGTCTCTTTGAAAATGAAACCCGGATTTATCATTTAATTTCTTCTCAGCTCTGTACAATTTCCATGACTTCTTTTGTTTCATCATTTCCTCGTTTTTCTTTTCAGAACAAACTAAGCTTGTTTTTCTTTTTCAAGTAGTTTGCATGTATGCTACCAGTTCTTATTCTTATCTTTTTTTTGTTTCATGTCTGACAATTACCAATTACCAAATAATACCAATTTTCCCCATAATATGGCATATTTTTCGAGTAGCAGCTTAATTCATACAATAAAGTGATTACAATGATTACAAAACAATAAAAACCATACCATAATTTCTCATTTTCATACCTTTTTTCTATCCTGTTAAGTCACATAAACATACAAAAAATGTAGCAACTAAAAACCACATATGAGTTCAATTACCTTTAATTCTGCATTACCATGACAATTCCCTGAAGATGTAACTCTTTCTGGTGCCACTTTGTTCACACATACAAGCACACATCCATATACAAAACCTCCTAAAAAAAACTGTAACAAACTAGAAATTATATGTAATTCAATTACCTTTAATTCTGCATTACCACAATCAATTTCCCCAAGATGTGCTTCTGTGTCACTTTCTAGCTGCTCCATTTCTTTTTTCAATTTTTGGATACCAGTCTTTTTCAATTCTACGCTATGCATCACTGTCCGGTGGGCATCCACTGAAAGACAAACAAAACACAAAAAAAGTTATAATGCAAATAAAATTCATGTTGAAGGTTTAGGCAAAAATAGGGGGTGTCACAAGTCACATTCAAAAACAGGAGAAATTTTGCTGACGTCCTGGTGCCATACAAAAGGTAAACATGGAATAACATCTAAAATCAAAAGTCCCTGAAAGGCTTAGTTCTAAATTGTGTAAATCCTCTAATGTCAATTGTCCATGTGTAGACAAGACAAAGGATAAACCTGGAAAAGTCTTTAAAATAGTATTAAAGGCCATTGAATAGGATTGATTGACTATAGATCTAGGAAAGACAGATCCTGAATGATATCTTGATATTCATTTAAGTCTCTGTGTAGAATTTCCTGTATTCTCAATCTAGACAATTTAATGAAGACAGAAAGATGAAAAATGGTTGCTATTGATGACATATAGCTAAAAAAATAATCTAGTTTTACATGAAGCTACAAGTGGATATGTTCACTTTATATTCAGTTGAACTTTAATGGTAAACAAGGTGGCTGATCAACATAAAACCTTTATCTTCATTTAATCTTCCATAACTCTTAAAGAGCTGACTCTTGTCTTATCGTACGGATTAAATATTGTGCTTGAAATGTATAGAGAAATGTTTAATGAATTATGAAATATTTCAACATATATATTTCAATGTAATATTTGTTATGTTCATCTTTATACCATAATACATGTGTATAATGCACTTTTATGTATTTTGAATTTCTGTAATGCGCCTTTAGCTCTTCGGGGGAAGGCGCACAAAAATTATGCATATTATTATTATAATTGTTACGAGAAAAAGACGGAAAATGTTATCTCCCTACTTCTACTTTTTCTTCAGCTTGTTTCTCAAGACAACCGGAGGCAACGCTATTTAATACGAAAGTGGCAACCCTATTCCAATTCATAAACAAATCATAAGATGTCAAAAGTACACATACATAAAGGAGAGTCTTGAGCAGTTTGGACTTGTACGTTCAAGGCATCTTTTTCTTTACTCAAAAGTGTCGACTTTTTATCCAATTCCTGTAGGAAAGAACAAAATGTTGGCTCTAAGGCAAGAAAAATGGAATCATTCTTCATGTTTACAGTCTCAGTTTGAGTATCATTGTCATTGCACATATTTGGTGGTTGAAGCTATCTGGTTTCTTTCCTTGCACCCAAGGGCAGTTGACAGAAGAGCATTTTTAAAGTTGTCCAGCCTTCTACTGCAACTGACAGAGACTTGCGGGATAATCTATAAGTGTCTTGGGAAAAATGAGGATTTACTCAAGCTTGAAGTGAGGAACATAATCTGAGATCCTGAGAATATTAACTGGAACAAGAATACTTTGCTCTGTAGCCTTAAACAGTATAAATATTACCAAAAAAAAAAAAGTGACAGGTATGAACAATTTACGTCAAACTGTGACAAATACTTTATCAAGGCAGTCAAATTTTCTTAGCTGGTGGATATTTTTAAAAATACATTTCCAATGACTTAAACTTATAAATCTGATTTCACTCTTTTTGGGTTTTTTTTTTTGTAATTCTCCTTTTCTTTTTTGTACTGCTTACTTTAGATTGTCTGTCAAACACATCAATATCAGCTAAGGTCCTGTCTCTAGACACCCTCATTTTGTCAATGCTTGTGGTGAAGTCAGTGACCCCTGATTGCACTTGAGTGATCTTCAAAGACAATTCAGTTTTCTTTCCATCCTGTAAAATAATAGCAAGATAATTAAATGTTTATCTAAATCTAATTTAAGAACACTAAAGGGCATGATGGCAGATTGGTATCCCAAAGGAAGAAATGTATAGGAATATTCTTAAATGTAACTTTTTTAAAAATACAGATCTTCTTGGCATTGTAAAAAATATGCCGCATTTGGACACCTCTCAGAATGCATGGAAGTTTAATTTTGTAAATAAAAGCATTGCTGAGCGTTGGATCCAAAAATAAAAAGAGTCCTTTCCGACAAAATTGACACTTTAGCACGGAGCTTATCTCTGTTTCTAAAGCATGAAGCGGCCAGTGACAGGCTACTTTACCCATCATTCACTGAATAGGATGTTTATATATTGCAGAGTACTTTTCCCGCCAAAGCTGTACTCGTTTTTACCTTGGTCAAGAGAAATAACTAAACAAGTTAATTTGCTTAAGCTAAAAAACGCATGTCTGCAGTGAAAATTGAACTCGCTGCCTTTTGATCAACAGACCAATGCTCTACCAATGAGTTACAGTGCCCCCTGAATTGGATGAAAAAGTAATCAATTTTCCTGTCCATTGTTTTGATTCCATTCAACCATTTTGCATGAAGTCTAAGTCAATATGTATAAACGTGCTATATCACATTGACACATGTATTATTAATGTAATGCCAGTTAAAGCCTTTTCATTAAAACTGGTAATACGAAAAGAAAAGGGTACAATCTTAGGCCAATTTAGGACTAGGTTTATCAGATGCTTACTTCACTTTGTACAATCAATTCTTTTTAACAGACCATGATACAAGGATAGGATTTATTGGTAGTGTTGTTAAAATACTTCTAATGATAGACATGGCTCTTACAAAAGCTGCAAGTGTTTTCTTTTATTTACTTGTTCAAGGAAAAGTTTGGTACATCAGGGCAGTTGTAAAATTTGTAACAGGGTAAAAAAATAGTTTATTAAAAATCATAAAATTAAACGAAAAGAAAAATTTGATATGCATTCAATTACCAGAGACTCTAATTCTGCTTTCAAAGCAGCCATCTGAGTTTTCAATGTGCTGAGCTGTTCATATTCTTTCATTTTTTCTATCATAAGCTGCTCTTTTCTTTGTTTCTCCCATTCCATCTGTCGACTTCTTTCAAGTTCTCGTCTGGCGGCCTAGAATGAGGAAGTTGAAAGAAATCTTAAAAGTAAGAAAATTGAAACGAAGATGTTGAAGGCCACATGGTGCACAATAAAGTTGGCCATTTTAAATAGGTGGCCGCTACAAAGATAGAAAGTCACGCTTGTTATTAGATATTACAATTTAATGTTGGGAAATTTATTAACTGTCTGCATTCGCTTTTTGACACCTTGGATCTTTAGTGATATTTTTCAACATGAAAGGGAATTTAAAACTTTTTTTTCTTAATGATAAAGATAAAACAATAATGTGAGGACTTACATCTCTCTGTTCGACCATTTTCCTTCTCTGCTCTTCTATTTCTCTTTCTTTCTCTCTTTGTCTTTCCAACTGTCTTTGTAATTCTGCTTGCCGTCTGTTTTCTGCCTCTTGCCTGTAGAGAAGAAATAGTTATTTGTATTACAGGCGATGCTAAAAAAAAAAAATCCTGAACAGCCTGCATCCCTTCATAAGTGTATGTCCTATGCCTGTATGTCAATTATCCCCTTGGCATGGCAATGCATTACGGGATTGTCTCCACTCCCTGGGAAGCACACAGAGTGGCAGCTTGTTCAGAGCATCAAATTGGCAATCTGCCAAGATATTTCACTGCCTTCAGAGAAGATGACGATAAATGAAAACTAAAAGGAGAAAATTGACCTCAACTATTGGTCTTGATCTCAAAAAACCAATGTCAAAGGGCTGTAGAAGCTTTTTAAGCTGTAAGCTGCATAATAATAAGAAATATTTGGTTCTTTTTTCATCATCTGCCTGTGCAACATGTTTAGAGTTTAGACCATTTCAAATGGTCAATAATAGCCAGTTTCCACTTACTGCTGTAACTGATGAGGTCATTACAGTATCTTCAAGCAAATGTCTCTGCAATGTCTACTATCACGAGTGAGGCTCTAATCACAATACATACAAAAAGGAAAAAGCAAGGAAAACCTAAAACAACGGTTTCTTTGGACCAAGGTAAGATTACCACTACCCGTTTCTTACAGCTGGTCATTTAAGTATGGAAATTCTGGCAAAGACAAGACACAAAACCATGCCATCTCCTGTCAGGATGAGCTCACAATGATTAACATTCAAATGCATACGCTTACGTTGCCAGTATGCACTTAATGAGGATGAAAAAGGAATGTAATAGGGCAAAGCCATAATTCACAGAAAAAAATGAATATAAATACATAAGTGAGCCCAAATATTATGACAGTTCTTCAGTTGAAGAAAAGTATGCATATAATTGAGATGAAAAATGACTGTAATAGGGTACAGCCTTAATCACAGACAAAAGTGAATATAAATATATAGGCGAGCCCAAATACCATAACACAACTTCAATTTTTTAAAATCTCATTGAAAGAAGATGTAGCCTATAAGGAGAAAAACTCGAGGGGAAAAGAAAATCTCCCTTATTTCTTTATCTTTTTTCTTAAGCATGACTTAAGGCCACTGACTCAGGCGAAATGGTCCAAAAATTAATCTCTCAAACTCAATGTCCCTAATAAAGATACGAAAATTATCTAATCATTGTAGGCAACTCGTTAAGAAGCACGAGTCTGAGGAAATCAGTGAAAAAGCCATGCCAAATTCTTCCATCTTTCATAATCAAATATAAAATTAGCAATTATAATGCAAATGTGAAAAATTAAAAGAAACATTTTTTAGTTACAAAAAAAGAAAAAAAAGAATAGAAAACAAAGAAAGAAAAAAAAATCAAACTTCTCAAACCTCTGTCTCTCTCTTTTCTCTGCCTCCTGTCTCTCCTTTTCAAGTCGCGCATTAGCTTCCTGTTGTTGCTGCTCTCTAAGAATTGCTCTCCGCCTTTCAAGTTCTGCCTGTCCTTTGTCAAAGTTTTCTTTTCGTTTGTCTTCAAACGTCACTGAAACACAAACAAGGGTTTACAGGTCGTCAAAATATGTGCAAAATAAGAATACCAATCTTTCATCTTTATACGATAACTATCATCAATGACAATTTTTCCAAGATGGTATAAAGCAAAAGCAATAGACAATCATGTCTCAAAATACATGTAAACAATGCCTAAAAATAAGAAAATGGGTTAAAGTTGACGATTCAGCACTCTGCTTAACACATTTGTTTTAAAGAACTTTAAAAAATGCTGAAAATAAGGAAATAAATCTTAAAAATGAAAATAATTATACCCTGTTCATCAACAAAAGGTTCCTCAGCAGGCTGAGAAGCTGGTGGTATGGGTGGCATTGCTTGAGGCATGTTCATGCCACCCAAAAGATCTCCAAAGGCATCTGCTCTTTTAGGAGTTGCTGTAAAATAGAAAGGATGAAGAACTGGTAAGAGAGCATATGTATAAAAGTTACATCTAATATGAACAGAACAGTATTCCCTTAATTCATTTCATCACGAGTCATTGTTCAGCAAAGGCATGGCATATCCCCTTAAATGCAAGGAGCAGGAAAGACTAGAAAATTAAGTAAAATGTGCAATGAGATTGGAAAGACAAGAGAGAAACAAAATGGCCTTTGAATTGCTCAAATGCAAGCTGCTGTTATGCTACTATCTAAAAATATGCTGACGTTTTCTTGGTGGCCCTGTAGCTAAGTAGGTAGAGCGGCTGACTGCCATGCAAGGTGGCCCGAGTTCGAATCCAGCGCCGGGCAGTGGATCTTTTTCGAGGCTCCCTGTTCACCCAGCAGTATAAATGGGTAGCTAGGTCTTTCTAGACTTGGCGGAAGTAAAGGTGGCATGGAAAGCGATGGCAAACTACCACATTATGCCATATGCCTAGTATAATTAGGGCTCTTCCCCTAATTCCCCTATACTCAGTCATGGGTATGGGATTAACTTTCTTGAATAATTTACCACAGAAGAAATGTGCTGGGTACACTTGAATTAAGCACATTCTAAATGTTGGTCGTTGAGACATGAAATAAATGCACTATCTTAACAGTTTGAATTGAGGTTGATACAATAACTTATGGAGGGTAAATTCCATTCCGAAATGCAAAAAGAACATTTTTATAATTTTACAAAAGGAATTCCATCATGACTCCAGTGACAATTATGCCTTTTCCCTCTAGGAGAATCACATATGTTTTGTACGCAACATTGAACTCAACTTTTTAAAACAAAATTCACTCCTTACAATTCAAAATATTTCGTTACTGGTAGTTGTCTTGTTATCTTTTCAATCTAGCAGTTTTATCAGTTGCACTATCAAAATTTGACAAAATAGTCAGTTATGATAACGAACCAGGCTGGGATCCTACAGCTGGGGGTGAAGTAATACTGCCAGATCTTGCCTTTGTAGGAACCAACTCGGCAGGCAATGTAGAGGGTAGAACGCTACCAAGCCTAGCCATATCAGATAAGTGCATAGCAATACAAAATTCATCACATGTAAGTTTTCCGTCTCGATCTACATCTGACAGTGTCCTGAAAAAAAAAAAAAAAAAAAAAAGAGAAATGCCAATACATTATTTAAGACAATCCTATTTCATTTCTTATCATTTAACTACAAAAAAGAACGGATACAAATATAAGTGATTTACAAGTCTAAGACAAAAATTCCATGAACAGAAAAGTGGTTACTCTGGTCGGTTTCTATTTAAAGAACAGTTAAAATGACCTCCCGCCCCTCTCCTATCCCAAAGACAAACCTGAAATTTCATCCAATTTCTTTTCAGCTGTCATCACAGAAATATTTATTTTTTAAATTCTGAATAAATTAAACAATTACAGATCCTATTGATTAGACAATCTTATCAGACCCCATCCTCCCCGCAGAGTACTTTTTTTTTTACTGTATGAATTTTTAGAAATGTTTCAACCAAGTATGAATTGAGGCCTAAAACAACAGAAGTAGCGCAAACATAACGACATACCATATTTGAGCAAGGATTTGTTGTGGGAGACCAGACTGCATGAGTAAACTTCTGGCTTCAACACCTAGAACGAGACAGGAGGTCATATTAAAACAGTTATTGTGTCATAAACAAGGCATTATATGGCAGGCCTATAAAATATTCCTGCAAATAAATCAAAATGTCAACCATTCAAAACTGTTCTGAAAGTATATCATCACAGAAGTCGAACGAAGAGAATGCTCTCACTGGACCAGGTTGTACTCAACTTTAATAACATAGCAATTTGGAATCCAGGCAGAGAGGATTTGACCCAAATAACATCTTTGACTTCAGTTTTAAAATAATACTCATATATTTTTTACTTTGATTTTTTGTTCTTGGCTGAAACTGCCAATCTTTTTCTATCTTTGTCTGAGGGCAGTAGGCTGAAAAGCTTTTTTAAAGTTGTCCAAGCTCCTGCAGCATTTGACAGAGAGTGACAGTGTCTTGGAAAAATAAGTCTAAGTCATTGATTCTGAAAAGTGGCAGGGTGTCAGTTTAATTGCCTGACTTCTAGCTCTATGTCAATGAGAATTAATAAGGTAAGGATTAATGAGGTATTGGACTTTCTTCTTCTTCTAAAGCTCACAAAAGACTATATTTTGTGAGAAAGCTCCATTTCCTGGGCGTAGACAAGACTCTCATAACCTTGTTTTATAGATCTATGATAGAAAGCCTGATTTCTTTTTGTTTAATAGTATGGGGAGGGAACTGTCTTGAACAGGATAGGAGGAGGGTAAACCGGGTCATCAATAAAGCAGCAAGATACACATACAATCTAAATTTCATGAATGATTTGGTTTCAGAGAGTACAATAAGAAAATTCAAAAAGATCATAACAGAGAGCTCGCACCCTTTGTATAAAAACATTGCCTCTTGAAATTTTCTGCGGAACAGCACTCAATCTTCTGCCAGTCTACCTGCATGTGTAGTTGTTCCAAGCCATTCTTCTATATCCTGTTGCTATCTCTTGGCTGGTCTTCCCCTTCCTCTCCTGCCTTCTCCTCTTGCCTTTAAAATATGCTTTTCGATTATTTCCTGGTATAAGGTGTAGTCAAAGGACTTAAGTTTTTATCTTGTAATATTCTTTAATACCACTGTTTATTTCATGCCAATTCTGGTCTATACTTCTTTGTCCTTTGTTTTTTATGTCCAGGGTAATCTCACAATTTTCATGAAGATTTCAATTCAAAATCTGTGGTCCTTTTGGTGCCTGCATTACTGATAGTCCATGCCACACAACTGTATGTCACCATGGGGAATACAGTGCTAGGTAGGATTCAAATTTGGTGTTTGTATTTTGCCATTACCATTCTTCTTATTTCTGGAGTTGTTTTTCCATTTGCTCCTTTCCTGGTACCAAGGTATTGGACCAGTGATATATAAATAAATCCATTTCTACCTTTGTTGTTCTATTATTGCATGACTTAACACCAATGAAAAAATATCCTCCATTTCACCAAAATGCAACGTTTTCAGGATACAGACAATCAGACTGTACTTAAACTCCTTCACTTAAAAGCATTATTGTATCCAATGACACGCATGAAGGGATCTCATCCAAAAAAAGAAAGAAAAATATAAAGAAATCAAACAAGTTTTACATTTACACTTGGGCCATGTGGTGTTGTTATGTCATACTTACCTAGCAAATAACCTCTTTTATTCCTGTCATGCGCATTAAACGTCTGTGTGTACTTCAGTTTATTATTATGGGGGATTGCCCAGTTTGTGACCCTGAAAATCATACAATTATAATCAATATCAGCCATTTTAACTCTGATAAAATATTCAAAACATCTAACAGCTACAAAAAAATGTTAAATAACTTAGTTATCTATTCATGTGAAAAGTCATTTAATACCTCTTGTATAATGACAGTTAAACAAAGCAAAGATGGTTCGGATTTTCAACTGTTCTCATATTCAAAGTACAAAAGATTTAGTTCACTAGAAAAGAGGAGAAAGAACTGATTTTGAAATATCCAGATAAAACTTTAAAGTTTTTAATTTCAATTAAACAGGCCTCTAATATATGAAGGGTCCAGTGGAAAAAGGATCAGGGTCACAGTTTTCACATTTTAAGAAAATTGAATTTCAAGCATTGGACCCTGATCTTTTTTCCATTGTAGGGTGTTTCAAAAACTATAAATAACTCTGG
>JAOWAY010411815.1:0-14676 GCA_028565895.1 Goniobranchus geometricus | reverse complement strand
TGAATGATACAGGAATATATATATATATATATAAAGATTCTAAACGAATTGGATTGGCTGAAAATAAAAGTAACTGAGTGTCAAATTCCCAACTGTAAAGCTCATCATATTCATCATCATGTCATAGCAAAAAATCTTGCTCCACCTTCTGAAGTGGCACTTTACAGCAGAATTTCAGTAATAATAGACCATTAAATCAAGTAAATGGTAAAATTCATGCAGAGTAAGAAAGGAAATACTAAATGCAATATGAGGTTAAGAGAATAGTAAGAAATTGTGCTGGTGGGAGAAAGAGATGAGAAAAACACATCAATTTACAAAAATCATATAGAAAAGAAAAGCCTGATAAGTATTGATCAAGCCCATTTCACATAATGGGGAGGTGTTCTCAATCTGCTTCTATGATCTTTTTTTTTCTATTCCTCCTCAAAATTTTTCAGAAGAAATACTGTGAAGTTGAGGATTAAAATCTTGCCCCTTTTTGTTTTTATATTTCTTCGCTAAGGCAAAAAAGCCTCACAGTGTCATAATTGTTTTCCTCAAAGAATGATTTTCAAAAAAATCTCCAAGTATCATGATACATTCATAAGCCTTTGCCCAAAATTGAATTCTGGCTCATTATAAGCCCATACAGTACATCAATACATGGTAATTTCTTTGCATAGATTGGCTCTTGGTATCAATGGTCCTCAAGTAAGGGAAGGGTTTATCTTTCATTTCTGAAAGAACCAAATCTAACTTATAATCCAATAATTCTACCATGCAAGAAGCAATTCATGTCAATGTGAGTGGTAGGTTCTCAAACAAAATTAAATCTACACAAAGTAAATCCTAATTGTTAGTGGAAGTGGAACATGAGTATAATTTTCTTATTTTTAGATGGGGGAAAATATTTCAAGTTCTGTACTCATCCTGAATAATAAAATTCAAATTTGAAAAACAAGCTATCCTGTGGTCATTTTACTCACCAATTAAATTATCATCACTGCCAACCCTCTTGCCTGCAATTGAGGAAGAGCGTGGGGGAAAGAGAGCAGATATTCAGATAGAAAGCATGACACTAAAACTAAATACCAAGACATTTGGCAGAATCACCAGACAGATAAGAGGGAGATTAAAACAAGATCTTTAAAAACATGCCTAACGTTATTTCTGTACATTCTAGACTCGACTGATTTGAAAAGTTTCTCCTGACCATGCCCTTGGCCTTGCACTAACATCAACCCCATCTCTGCGTTATCAAAATTTAAGAAATATGTCCCTTCATTCAGCTCATTCCTCAGACCAGAATTCGAATGAAAGTTTGCCTTTAACACGGAATACAGCGTAGAGATCCTCAGAATCGATCTGGTGATTCAGCCTGTTGAGAGTCCATAATTCTGCTGATATTCTCATTAAGTATAAACTAGTGTAATTTGTCCCTTCACAATTCATAAGTTTCATATCAAAATTTTATCCCTGTTCTAAATCAAAGAAGAACAAAACGTTCTGTTTTTTTAATCCAAAAAACTTTCCTGTAACAGCTGTTAGTTTTGCAAATCAGTAATACAGCATAAGCATGTAAAACAAGCGGAATGGAAAAGAAACATTCTTTTATTGTTCATAGTATTTATTATGAAGACCGAATAATGACAGTCGTGAAAATTCAATTGCAAAATCTGAACAATGCCAATTGAAATATAGTAATGAAAAGTAATTAAATTAACATGGGATGCTGGAAACGCTACAAAATTGACTATTTCTTGCTATATAAACAACAATCAAATACAATAAACATATATATTATCATTTCACTTGCATCAAATGTTATGTTTAATATGGATGCAAAACAAGTGATGCCTTAATTCATCAATTGCTTTTTCTCTAAGTACCTGGACTAGTCCATATTAATGTTTCATGCTAACTCAAAACTTTAAGGGAGTGAAACTGAACTACAAAAACTAAACAATATTCTTATCCAAAAGACAATTTTAAAACATCATTATATTATAATATATTATATTGACAATCCTTTAGCATTAAAAACACTTCAATATTTTGCATTTCAGCAGTAAGTCCTCTTTTGATTCTTACTGCATCATCTATGAACCAAATAAAGGAAGAGAAAAACTTGAGTCTGCTATATGTTACCGTGTTTTGATGTACCTAGCATTTCATATACATTCTGATACATGGTACTGTCCTAACTAGGCATACATCTATTTGATCTGGACTGATTCTAGACCAAATTTATATCTATTCCTTTGACCTTCACAATTTTAAACACAATTTTGACATTTTACTTCAAATAACTAAAATTTGTTCAAGCATGAAAGGGGATGTTGATGAATTGATCAATAAACAGCATCAGTATAAAAACTCAAAGGGGTAAAATTTACCCAAACCAAATACCAAAATAAAATAAAAATTTCTAATGGAATGCTGCAGGCGAACCCATATTCTAAATAAAAAAAGGAATTTAGATGAACAAAGAAGCTGGTGTGAAGTCACAAGAATAAAATTATGTACTGAAATTTTGCAATCAAACTTCATTTATGTAATGATAACATCTCAAAGTTACAAAAGATTATTGAGTTACTATGTGAAAGTGTCATCCTCCTGAAAAGGGGTATATAAATATGTGTTAAGAGGTTAATGTTTTAAAGGAAGACACTCTATATTGTGAAATTAATTCATATGAAAAGGTTGTGAAGTGTACGGGGGGGTCTTCAAATAAATTATTCTGACCATGAAAGAAACAAGCTAAAATTTTGTATGTACCCATCACGATGCTATTTCCCTACACATTCAACCTACAAGACTCTGACTCCTTTCATTGACCTTCAAAAGTCCTTGAGTGTAACTGGACCTTGGAGGATACTCAAACTTCTCCTCCAATGCACTTAGGCATTCATTAAAACAACCCTTGATTTACTTTGAATTTTTTAAATTTCAGATTTGGAACTGTGAGAGCATAATAATGACAGATTATTTTTGAAGATGGTCATTCAGTCACTCAGCTTTAATTTTTTTTACAAAATCAAAATCATTCATGGTAAAGAAAAGACTGAAGCTGAGAAATAGAATTCTTTTGCAACGGGACAATCATGGTCCAGCACACAGATCAATGAGGGTGACACAGACTGAGTTCCAACGTTGTTACGAAATTCTCAAACAGTCAACATCTTTACCAGATTTAATATTTTCTTATCTTTTACCAATCTACAAAAAAAATATTTAAAAAATATGAGGGCATCCCTTCAACAGCGAGGAAGATTTAAATACAGGGTTTGAGTGTCAACTTAGGTACCTTTACGCTCAATGACTTTTGAAGGTCAAAGAAAGATGGCAGAAGCATGTCAATGTTCAGGGTGAATATGAGAGAAACAGCATGCTGAGTGGCAAAAATTCCAAGTTTCCAGACTGGTTCCATCATGGTTATTGAACGGCCCCCTTATATATTGTGAAAGCTTTCATTTCATTTTATAAACTGCCACTTAAACCCCAATGTGATATTTGCAAGAGCTGGGTTATTTAGAAATATGATGAGATGTACATAAGGAAGACAGGTTGTTTCTCATACAAAGGATACAATTAATTATTTTGTCTATCATGTATTTGAAACTGTATTCTAGTCCAGGCTGGCTCCTAATAATGACACTAGTACAACAGTATAGGTACACAAAGCAGGGGGTGAAACGTAAGAGAACTGAAAAGAAATATGTCTGTTAAAAAAAAAAATTATTAAACTGATATGGACAGAGAAAGATGCAGCAGGATATCATGAAGTCAAAGCTTGTCTAAAACAACAAAGTTGCCACATTGCTCTTACCAATGTTGTTAAAGCATGATCTATTTTTGAACCTCGAACAAATTATTCAACATTATGTTATCATAATTAAAGCAAAAAGTCGACAGGTGGTAAATCCTGCTGTACTGATATATAAATAAATAATTATATATATATATAATATATAACTTGATTTTTTTCAAATCTCAGAGAAATTGATATTTCGGACTACATGTAAATCTTGTATTCAGTGTACTGTGAAAACAAATATGTATCCACTTATACATATTTTTGAATTCAAGAAGATTTGAGAAAGGGAGATTAGGTTGAATGAAAGAAGATTAAAAGGTGAAGATATGAATATGGCCCATCACTTTCTAAATTACAGATATCATAAAATAATTGTAAGATAGAGCAAGCTATCAGAGACAAATTGTTTGAAGCAACTTTTATAAGTCGGTTGGAGAAAGGTTCTAAGACTATCTTTCGTGAACTTTAATATTTCTTTAAGAATTACAGGTACAATTGTATCTTGCTCTTTAATACTTCATAAAAAATACGATTCTTACCATGTCTCCAAACAACATCTAACACCTAGTCCTTGTTAATGGTCTGTTGTCTTCAACTTTATTCAGTTCATATCTTCATCATCCTTACACTATATTGTCCTTTTCTACTGCAACAAATTTCTAACAAGGTACACTTCACCAACAATAAAGTAATGCTCCAGAAATTCAGAACCTTTATAAAACTGTCCAAAAGATGTGAGGTCATGTGGTCACAAAGGAAAAAATATATATCTCATCAAAAAAGTTTTAGTCAGAGTGAGAGACAAAGTTAGCTGCTGCAAAACTAATTTTGAATAAGACAAACAGTCATTAGCTTAGGTGTATTTTAATCAAACAAACAAACAAAAAAACAAAACTTAATGAAAGCATCCAACAACACTTACTCCTGTAGGTATCTGTTGTAAATTTAGAGAATAATTCGAAAGACAGAAAACAAGGGATAATAAAAAACAAGATGAGAAACATTGATTTTAATAGGAATTTAGGAAATGCTATGGAATTTTCAAATAAATAATTGGTATAGTACTTGCCATGCAAGAGTAGGAAAGAAAGTTGCAACACAAATGCAAGCTTTCCTGATCTGACAGAGTTTTTGCTATTCAGTCTTTCCACAAGTTTATGATGGCTCTTTTGACTTTGACTTATTGTACATTCAAATTTTCACCAACTTTAAACTTATAAATCTAAGATTTAAAAAAAATACAACTGGCAGAAAGAGCTAAAAATACACTATAACATAAAATTAACATTACCAACTTATAAGTAATTAAATACTTTGAAGACAAAGCTATTAAGACATCAGTGTCCATGATTTTGCCCTAGAATTAGGTCCCAGGCAACCCAGTGAGGTACTGGGCAAACAGGACCAAGAGAAGTCGTGGAAGATTATGGTAGCAATAAAACCCTTGCTTGCAAGCATGTGATTGTGATATTAATTTATGTCATTATTTCATAATGTGTACAAAGGCTTCATGCCAAGCTTTTCCTCAGGGATACCCCATACTCTTTTCTATCTCTATCACCGTGAGGTAAAGATTCCAAATCTAGACTTACAATGTGGAAAGTCTGAACTTTCTCTTTATCTCTGCTGCGTGTTTCGGGACTTCAATCTAGATTCTGTATCTGCATCTTCATATTTCCAATAGATTGAAGATAACAATTCTAGATCTACAGCTTCGGAAGACTGACCTGTCTCTCTCTCTCTCTCATATCTAAATTCTAAATCTACACCTTTGAGAGGTCAGTCTCTTTGACTATATCTCTCTTCCTTTCACATCTACTTACTAGATCTACATGCTCTTGCTATACTCTCTCATTCTCTTCTCATTTCGGAGCAAACAAATTTCAAAAAATTAAATCGAAAAGCACTGATGTCCAAAGCAAAAACATAGAGGGGGGGGGGGGGGTTACAATTAAGGCCATGACCTAGAAACATATGTAGGGAGAAGATGCCAGTAAATTTCACCAGACCCTCTTCCCAAGTGCAAAATCCAGCTTAAGCTTGCTCCCAACTACCTTGACAGTACACGATGACTACTGACTGTAACTGACTCGATGTCAAAACCTTTTTTTTTTTTTTTAAATTTTGCTTACAAAATTCTGAATGCTTGGCTGCTGTGGTAAATGTAAGAATGAAATGTTAATGTAAGTCCCTATCTGCAACTACAATGAATATGCCCTCAAAAATTTCATTATCTTTGAAAGTAATCTGAATAGTAGAACCCTTCTTTCAGGTTGATGAAAAAGTATTAGGGTAATATATATGGTACAAATTCTCCAACAGACAGGCTTACTACATATATCAAAACCCACCACTAGACAACCTCTTATTCTAGTGTTTGAGAACATCTGACTGAAGACAAACGACCATCTTTGTTCATAAATCATGGTTTACGGAGCAGAAAGCCAAGGGAGACCAGGTTTTGAGAAATAATCATTTACATAACGTTTTTTTAAAACTCATTCTAGCAGTGTTTTGCTATAGGTGAAGAGTACATAGAGAGCATCGTGCAAATACTGTGACATCTCTTCATATTTCATGCTGCCATTAGACAAAAGAGTTACTAGCAAAGCAAAACAAGGCATAAGTCGATATGCAGGATGTATATCAGCAAAATCAAATATATTTCATATGAAACTTGTTCAGAACCACTAAACAACATTTAACATTTAGTTAATCCATTAACATTTTTCATTTTCTCCCCATTCGTGTCACCGTCTACATCAGATTTCTTGTCTAATCTGCTTTTCCAAAAATTCTGACTGTGAAGACTTACTTGGCAGAGTGGCGTAATGTAATGAACTTAACTACTGGTTACTGTGAGCAGATGTATGAGTTCAAGTAATAAGACTTATAATTCATAATTCTAATTTTTATGTGACTCATCGTAGCTGGTGAAGTAAGGGGATTTCTGTTGAAGGATATGTAACTGCCAAAATGTCTGTTTTGACAGTGATTTCCCTTTCATTTTGATTCTTTTCACCTATGCTCACTAAAACCAAAAGAGAGCAATGGTCATGGCCACTCCAGGGCCTTTTACCTCTCATGGAAATAGGCCCCCAGGGTGTCTTTCTAGCAAGCAAGCTATGGAAGCCCTACATTAAATCTAGAGTCTGAAGATGGCGACAGCTAAAGAAGTAGAGTAACGACTATGCCCTTGTTGGAAAAATGATTTCACGGTCTTCTAGACCCAGGTCTAAATCCAGATCTACATCTTTTTCTCAAAAGTCAGCAAAAGTTGGCTCAAAGCAGTAGCCTTTACTTTAAGCAATCTATCTGAGTAGTAGCCCATTCATCTTTCTTTGTTTTGACACCCATTTTGTGTCTGTAAGTTGATTTCTCAAAAGTTATGGGCATTTTTGGCAAGTTGTTTAGCTGGACTTCAGCTGACCCGAAATTAATTCAGCTAAAAATGTAGGACTCTATGAGGTAATCTGTGGAGTTTAGATTTACATCCTGCTTTGCCTTTTCTTTTATTAATTCATTAAAAAGTTGCTCTTTTACCATGAATAATTGAAACAACCTGTTTATTTATCCTTTTGCTCAGGTTTTATGGGCTCCCTTATAAGGTAGCGTTTCAGCTTTAAAAATTGATTAAGCACCAAATCATCCCTGAACGTCTCTAAACATGCAAGTCATATACTGCATCATGAAGTTTTTAGCTTTATTTGGTTAGAATGAGTTTCCACCCACTTCTTCTACAAACAGCTAAGCATTTACACGTTTAGGGACTTACAGGGAATATTTAAATAGGATGTGGGGGACCCACATTCTACATAATAAAGCCCAAAACAACAGGACCCATTTCTGACCTATGCTTTTAGAGACTTACAGGGACGATATGAGAATATGAACTGTATGTATCTTATAAATTCTTATTTCAAAACTGCCATGGATAAGGGAATTGACAAGAACATTGACCTTCATTATTACCTGTATCAGTCTGAAGGATGGTTTTCTCAGAAAGAGTCAACTTGCCCACTTGGCTGTTACTGCTGGTTCGAATGCTGTGAAAAGATATGTGATCTCTTTGACTATGTCGCAGAAAGAGCATAAAGATTTTACAAATTTGTGTTATCAGTTTAGAACGCAAAACATTAACAGGCATATTCATCTTTTGAAGCATTGGAAAAGTAAGAAACTTCCTCTCACAGATATGCAACAATACCTTTCAGTCATACACAGACAACATCCTGATGAATAGATATCCAGATAATGATTTAAGTGAAATTAAAGTTGTAATCTCAAAGGAAAAGGAGGAGGCGGAAGAAAGGAGGATGAGGAGAGCAATAAGAGAACAATGACAACTTTGACAAGAACAACAATCTTCTTACCTTGAATACAAAACAGCAAAAATCCAAATGAAAAGTGCAATGATGCTTTGCCAATCAAAAACATTCTCATTATGACTGACCGAATTTCCAGAATCCTCAGAATTAATAGGCGGTGAAATGGTGGATGCTTTGGTTCCTTCAAAAATTTCTTTCAGGCTTGGGTTACATGTTCCATCTGGAAGAGGAACAATGCAAATATTTAATACTTCCAGATACTAACAATTGCAATGTTAAACATCACAACCACATACAATGTACATTCACCAATACCTTGTCCAGATTTAACAATTTCATGACAACAGACTTGCCAGGTTTTCAAAGTGGAAAACTGGGATCAAGGGTTTCAAAAACCTAGATTTCAGACAAAAAGTCTGGAGGTCATCGATAACATGGCAATTTTGGACTAAATATGATAAAAACTAGTAAACTCACCTTTTTTGAAAGTCTGACACATAATCTGATTTTAATACAATGCTTTCGGTACACACAAATGTGCAAATATGACCAGGAAAGTCCACGATACATTAAAAAACAAACACAACAAAACAAAACAAAAAACATTTTTATTCTATGGAAATCCTTGGAACCCTCCCCTCATTTCCTACCTTATACTCCACTACCTACATAAGCTCTTCACCATGTCATACACTCATAAACCTTTGATCACACAAACAAAAACCTTCTTACTCACAAACATGCTTTCTATCACAATTCCTCACACACATGTATATTTATAAACCCAACTCCCTAACCAATACCACAATCTCCCATCTTCACTCTCTCAATCACACACACTTACACACTCAATCTCTTTCACACTTTTTCACTCACTAATACAAACATAATCTCTATTACCCTAACCAACAACTCACATACATAATACACAATATCTCAATCACTTTCATTCACACATTCATAAATACAAAATCCTTAATCTTCACTCACTTACTCATAAGAACATAATCCTTTTCATCCTCACTCACTCTTTAATACACACAATCCCTATTGCCCTCACTCACTCATACACACAATGTCTATTACATTCATTCTCTCAGTCATATAAACTCACCTAATCTCTGCTACCCCCACTATTTGCCTTAATTTTTAATGATCTTCCCTTGCTTACTGAATGAAAGACAATCATGGGATGTTGTAGCTTCGACTTTCTTCTTTTTATATCGTTTGGCTTTCACACACCTACATAGCTTACATTAGGAGATGCTTACATGCACCAGGACCATATTCTTCTTGTCTTGTCTATCAAATAAACACACAAACCTTAATGCCCAACCATGCAGCTTCCTAAAGGAGAATGGCAACTGTATGCCAGGGCTGATGAAGCAAATCTTGCCTCTTGAATAGGCCAACTTGTCAGCAACCTGGCAAATCTGCACCTGTGCCTATGGCCTACGTTAGATTATCTTTGAAAAAAATATAAAGTTTGATGTTTCCTAGCCAGGAGAAAAATATCAGTAAAAATTTCCAACAGGAAGAAAGATTCCATACCACTTTTTACTGTTTTCACAATTTTCGTTTTCCCTATCTTAAGCACCCAGTACTGAAAAAACGGGTGTTCAAAAGCATTTCCAGGGAGTCCGGGTTTGGATCAAAATCCTGGGATTCTCCCAGCCAAACCGGGAGACCAGGTAGATCTGTGGCAGCAAAATTCTTTTTTAGGGCAAGCCTTAGAGGCAAAAATATTAGTTAAATATGTTAAATTTACCTGGGTTGCTGGACATAGCTGACCAGGTCAAGTACATAACATAGGCAGAGATCACAGATGACTGCAAAAGACCAGAGCGTGGTTGATCTGTGAATGAATGGAAACAAAAGTTAAGGGTTTTTATTTAACACTAAAACTACTAAATGTGCTCTAAGTGCTGTACAAATGTTATGCTGTAAGCCTTTTCCAACCAAATAATTTCTCACCAAACCATGTGGTATATATACAGAGATGCAGCCATTTTACAGGCCCACTTGCTCTGGTATACTTACAATATCCTCCTCAGCCTATAGTTTGGTACTCAATATCACCAGAGTGGGGTGAGGAAATGTGGGCAAAAAGCCATTGCAAGGACTAAACAACACCATGGCAACCCCTGAAAACTTGTAATATAAAATTGAGGCTTGATGAAGTATACTATGGACTATTGGGTATTTAAGAGGATTTTCTTTTTCAAAAGAATAAGCGATCTATTCTGCATTACAATCCAAAAATGAATAAAATAAATCAATAAACATCCTTAAATCCCTGGAGATTGATTTGCACCATATATGAGTAAATGTCTAAAAAGTGGAAGGTGCCATCAAGCTTATATTTCACTTACGTTCCTGAATCTTTGGCAGAATGGCAATGAGGCTGATGCCCACACATAAGATCAGGTTGAAAGAGACAAAGAATTTGTGCAAGCTACAGTCTCCCTGTGATTCACAATTGAAAGGAAGGAAAAGGCATGTTTTATGACAAGTTAGCTACAAAATAAGATATACATACACAAATTTCAAAATCATTTGAAATCTTCATTAAAAGATCTCTACCACAGATCTTAACATTTCTCAACATTTCAAGCTTAAATGAAGACCTGTAAAATAAAGACATTGCATTTAGCTTTAAGTCACTGCTTTCATAAACATACTTTTTTCTTAAATAAACCCGAATTCATTGTATACTTACATCAGCATAATATACGTAGAAAAGGACAACAGCTGTTATTGAAACAACGTATAACAAGCCAGTGAAAAAGAAGAGGCCTGAAAAAGAAAGGATAACACTTTCCTGACATTATCACAGGTAAGAGAAATACTTTGTAATAAAAAGGGACAGAAAATCTTCTTTTATCCTTGTTTTCTTTTCATGAAAAGAAAAATTTTTACAAACCTATATGATGGTTTGAGTTTATGTCAGGCTTATGACAATTTTTGTACCAGGTGTCAGGGAAAGCTTTATGAAATTAGTTTAAATCATCCCCAAACAATTCTATTAGTTAACTTATTATCATGGAATCTTAATGAAAAGAAACAAATACCTTGATAGACCAAAAAAGAGACATAGGGACTATAATCAGACCTGTAAACAGCCAATGACAAATTGTTTAGCTTCTAGTTTATAGGCAAGGGGCGGCTTACGTCTTTGGTAGTAGTAGTAATAGTATTGTAGGCCTTAGGCTAAATCGGTGCAAAAGAAAAAAAATTTTTAAGCCAAAAAACCTTTTTGTTGGGGTTTTTTGTGAGTTGTTCAGTTTTGTCTCTGTTGCTTTTTTCTTCTTCTTTCTTTGTTTTAATTTAACAGCCGGGCCAAATTTGGCAGAAATCCGCAAATTGGCTTATAATTTACAGGTCTGTATAATGTCACTTTTTTATTTGGAAAATATCTATGAATAAGATTTTAAAACCTTAATCTACCTACATGCATCCTAGAATAAAAAACATGTATTACAGTCTCTGTCACTTATTTCATGTCCTTCAGAGATCATGACAAAATCTTGTAAGGATGATGGAACACTGGAACACTGATGCAGTTTTAAACAAAACGTCTGATACAACACCGTAACAGCCAAAAACAGTATAAACAAATCAAGAGCGGTAAATGTAACTAGTAAGTGAAAATGATGAAAAACTGAGTATACAAACAAGACAATACCAACTAAAGCCTTTCCTTACAACTACAAAGACATGAAATTTTGATTTTTTGTCTTAGAGCGTTGGCTGTCGGGGTTTTTTTCTTTCAATTATTCAACTTTGGGCAAGAAGAAGAAATTTCATTTGTAAATTAAAATTGAAAAATACATGTATTTGATTATTCCTCTCCCAATATGTAGGAATTTTTAAATTATTTTAAGTTATATCTGTATGTCTACTTCATTGCCATTATTCTTTTAACAAAACATCACAGGAAAAAAGTACTGCCATTTACCAAAGTAATAGCATTTGGATTCTGTTTCCTCGTACTTCTCAACCCAAGACTCAGCCCATCCATGTGCAAAATCCACCAACAGGATGAGTTGAATGAGGATAAAGATGAATCCACCTATCATGCCAATAACCATCCAAGCTATTCCATGGAAAAATTATAGAAACAAAAAAATGTCATTAAGGGCATAGAGGTTTTAAAATATAACAGAGTAACAATTCTTACACAGTTGCACCCTAAAATAAAATTTAATGTTTAGTATTTGGTAAACATTTGAAGGCTGATGATATTTAGTTTGTTTACTGTCAAATAAACTGAAAGATTATTTCTCATCAAACAATACAATTTAATATATTTCTAAGCATTGAGATACTGTAATTAAATATTCTTATAAAGAAAAGAGGGCGTTAATGCCTACCTTCACCAAAAGCGCCACGGGGAATGAAAAAAGCTCCGACACATATGGCTATCATTATGAGAATTTTGAAGGCCCAAAATCTGCAGAAAATTATGGAGGTATGAGAATATGTATGTTTTTAAATAAATATATTTATACGAGGGCAATCAACAATATTTATAACCTGGGTATCAAGGAATCACATTTTTTGAGACACACTTAATGGAGGACTGTTCACCAAAAATTGGTTATCAAAGTAATCTTCTTTGATTAGTTCAGCACTTCCCACAGATGTAAGGATTATACTGGTTATTTTTGTTGGTATTAAGAACTGTGACATGGTTTCTTCATCTCCAGAAAAAGCAATCACAAACCAGACATGATGAAATGTTGGCAGTATATGGCATTACTTGCCCAAGCTGTTAAATAATGGTGCAAGCGATTTAAATGTGATCAAATATCCAATGCAGATGTCCCTCGAGAAGGTCGTCCTGTCTCAGCTGTGACTGTAGACACTGTTGCAGAAGTCAAAACGATTGGGCTGAATGATAGACCTATTACCCTTAAACAACTTAGTACTGCAAGAGGCTTAAGCAACGATTTGGATCTATTGGGACAATTCTTCATGATTTTTTGAATGTGTCAAAAGTGTCTGCGAGGTTGGCCCCCTTATCTCCTTTCCCCTCACCAAAAAGAACAGAGACAACGAACAGTCAACAGCTCATTGACTTGTTTAAGATTACGCCAACTTTTGTAAAAAGTTGTGACAAATTGACGAAAGGCATCTTCTTGCTCAATGACAACGCCTCAGCACATGCATTGTGGCTCCATTTCTTCATACTCATGTAAAAAACATTGATCCCTACTTGTAGGTCTATATATTCAATATGTACAGACAACATGATGTTGCACATTGAAAATTTAGACAAAGTTGCACGGTTGTAAAATTTTAGAAAGTAAGGCTGGTGATGAATATGGAATCAGGAATTACTTGTGAAAAAGTTTATCAACATAAAGCTTTTGTAGAATGCTGTGTATATTATTTTCTCCCTGATTGAATATCAAATGTTTTGAACATTTTACTCACCCATTTTGGATCTTGGCCCGGGGATCTTTTGATGAATTTACTTTTATCATGATCAAACAGAAGAGTAAAAAGAACATTGCCATTGCAAAACATACTCGATAAACAGCCAGGAATCCAACAACCTCGTTACATACACTTTTGTCATTTTCGTCACCTGATCCACCAGTTATACTTTTCATATCTAGGCCATTACACAACCCTGGAATCTGTTAAATATATAAAAATGACACTGATAAATGCATTAAGTATAAATTGATTAATGTTGTTTGGGTTTGTTTGGGGGTTTTTTCAATTATTCAAAAGTCACAGATTTTTGTGAATTTTTTTACAGAGATACAAAATTAATAAAATTTAGAGCAACATAACTTAAAAAAGTAAAATCAATTAAATTATGATAAACCACATGATAAATTTGAATGACTTGTATGGGAATGCGCAGTTATACTAATACACTTGCCAAAACAAGACTATAGCATGCACAAAAAAATCAACATTTATATGGCATTATACATATCATTTCTGTTTTCCTTATGAGAGGTTCAGAAAGAGCCTTACGTCATCAAGTTTGTCCCTTATGCCAGGAATAAGCATAATAACTGCCACAACAGAGCCAAATAGTAGCATCATTGAATATCCAATTCTGGCAGCTGTTGAATTTTTACAAGATGGGCATGCAGCACAGCAGCAACTGCAAGCTGCACTGCCAAAGCAGCAAGCCAACTGAAATAAAAGATTATGAATAATCTTCAATATATGAGTAAATAACACAATTACTGTCTCAATAGCTACATAAAGCGCCTTATTCATCTAATCAATATCTTTCTTGATTTAAATTCCCTATTAGGCAGCACAGAAGATGAAGAAGAAGAAGAAAGAAGGTACTGATTGATTTGTACGTGACTCATTCTCAAAAGGTCAACTGGCCTGAACATGGTCTTTTGAAATTAAGTGTTTTTCATTTATTTTTGCGCCACTCTGTTTCAAAATGGGTTTTATACATATATATTGACAATAAAATCTCTCTTCAACTATGAATGTTTTTTGTATAGCAATAGGTAGAGAGAAAGAGACAAACAGATATATATATATATATAGAGAGAGAGAGAGAGA